>WBMZ01004189.1:0-197836 GCA_013400975.1 Atrichornis clamosus
CCCTTCCCTTCCCCTGCGTTTTTTACAATGTTTCCCTTTTCTTTTCCCACTGTTAAAGAACTGAACACACAACATTTTGCAGAGAATACATGACATTTCAGGGCTTGCTTGGTCTTTGTGCTGCCTCCCAACAGGACCCCAGGGTCAGGACATTCTCCTTCCCAGTCCCTTTGGGAGCGCCTTTCTCCAGTGAATCCCCTGGAGTGGGAGCAAGAAGGGATTCCTCACCCTTCCCAAGGCTTTCCTTCCACGTGCTGCTGTCTGGGGAGGAGATACCCCTGTGCCAGCACCACTTTTCCCAGGTCCTCTGGGAATCCACAGCCCCCAGGGCCCTGCTGTGACCCACTAAAGGTGTGTGGGAACAAAATGCCCCAGGAAAGCATGTTTGGAGCGCAGTGTCCTTCCTGAGCACGCTGCAGTTTTTCGTTTCTGGGCTATGAAGTGTTGATGCTGAGGGGAAGGTGAGGACACCAAAAATCCCACCCTGCATCCGTAGCAGAGGGAGAAGGCTCCTGATTGCTGATGCTGCTGTGGGAAAGCAGAGCAGTGTTGGTGTCAGACGAGCTGTGGAGCATTTTCTCTCTTGGAAGGCTGTCACTGCTGTGTCACCTGGCACTTACTTTCACCCAGGATCTTGTGCCTGATGCAGCAGGACAAGAAAAGCCAGTTCAGCACCTCCAGAGCCAGCAGGAAGAGTCACATTCATACCCAGCTTCACTCAGAGCCGCTCTGGTCCATGGAGGCAGCTTTTTCTCCTGTACTTTCTCTCTCCTTTAACCTTTGTCCAGATGGCAAAAGGGGCAGTGGCAGAATTACAAAAAATAAACAGCCTTGGCTGCTGATGTGACAGCGTGGAAGAGAATCTTTTGCCTCATATCCCAAATAACTTCACAGGTTTGCTTCTCCTGCTCCTGATGCTTTAAATCCTGCCTGTAAAACAGATGACAAGGTGATGATGTTCCCCTTGGATTAGCACGAGGTGCAGAAAATTCAGTTTCCCTGGTTTTACCTTCCAGGTTTTTTGTGAAGTGCTAATGCAGGACGTTTTCCAGGCTTGGAACAGGGACACACAGATCAAAAACAGGATTTCTGAAGATACACAGTGGTTAAAGAGCATCAGAGGCTACAAATCCCAAAAGTGTCTGGCTCTGAGAGAGAGCTGAGACCTCAGATGGATACAAATATTGCCTAAGCTGATTTGATTAAAAGTTTTACATCTCTGGACAAAACCTGTCATTTGTGGTGCTTCTGCTCCAACCTACTGGAGGTTGCATCTTCATTTTACATTTCATTTTCTTTTCTAAAAGGTCCCCAGGCTTTTGTATTTAGCATTCCTAACATTCCTGCTGTGAAGGGCTGCCCATCCTGACTCATGAGAGTTCCACAAGTGCGACGTGACCGTTCGTTAAAGACAAAAACCACTGGGCAGTGCAGTCTTCTGTTATAGCCCAATGCTCAATGACTGCAGCAACATCTCACAGGTGGGAATTAAAGCAAAACCTCAGATTTAGCTGCTTCCCTGGAACCTACATTGAGAGTTTGGCAGGGAAAATCCAGGCTGGGCAGAGAATGGATGGAGAGCAGTGCTGGGGAGAAGGGCTTGGGGGTGCTGGTGGGTGAGAGCTGGACATGACCCAGCCATGAAACCCCCAAAGCTGGGCTGATCCCCAGTGTGGGCAGCAGGGAGGGGGGATTCTGCCCCTCTGCCCCGCTCAGGTGAGACCCCACCTGCAGAGCTGCCCCCAGCCCTGGGCCAACAGCAGGAGGACGTGGAGCTGCTGGAGAGAGTCCAGAGGGGGCCACGGAGCTGCTCCCAGGGCTGGAGCCCCTCTGCTCTGGAGCCAGGCTGGGAGAGCTGGGGGTGTTCCCCTGGAGAAGGGAAGGCTCCAGGGAGAGCTGAGAGCCCCTTCCAGAGCCTAAAGGGGCTCCAGGAGAGCTGGGGAGGGACTTTTTACCAGGGCATGTAATACAGGACAAGGGGGAATGGCTTCCCACTGAACAAAGGCAGATTTAGAATGGATGCTAAGGAAGGAATGCTTGGCTGTGAGGGTGGGGAGGCCCTGGCACAGGCTGCCCAGAGAAGCCTTTCTTACCTGTCCAAACCCCCTCCTGAGAAAGCTTCCCACCTCCTCCATTCCCCAGGTTTGGGATACCCCCCCTACTGTGAGCGCGCCAGCAGCTCAGGGCAGTGCAGGTGTGTGTGTCAGAGCATTCCGAGAGGTCAGCCCCGAAAAGAGGGAAGCCTTTGCTTTCATCTCAGGCAGAGCAGCGTTCCCTTGCAGCCCTCAAAGCAGGGGCATGGCCGCAGCAGGGATGTGAGCCAGCCTGCTCCCGGCTGTGCTCCACAGCAGCCTGCAAGGGCTCACGCGGTCATGGCATCCCACCGGGCCTCCTGCGCCCGGGGAAACACGGAACATCCCGCGCTGGAAGGGGATGCTCCCACACGGAGCATCCAGTGCGGCTCCTGGTCCTGCACAGACCCCAGCAATCCCATCCCTGAGAGCGTTGTCTCACAAGAAACAACAAGTTGATTTTCTCCCAAGAAACAAGTTAATTTTCTCACAAGAAACAACAATTGTCTTACAAGTAACAACTCCTGTGCCTCGAAATGCTGCACCTCGAATACTGCACCTGTTTGCTACCAAATAACAATTATAAGATTACTTCTTCTGGCAATACTAACAAATGCCACTCAAATTATTTTAAAAACTATTACCCCTAAAATCACTTTCCTCAGCAGGTTAAAAAAAAACAACGTACCTTTTGGTCAAATACCTTAGGCAAAATCAGTAGTCTTGGCTTCCCTTCAGAAATTAAAGATTAAATGGGTAACAGCTGGAAAACATGTTAAAAAGCTGCCTGCTCCCAGTGGCACCAATGGCAAACTCTCACCTCTCTTGGTTTTGCATTTCCACAATAAATTTAGGGAGCAGGTGTCATTAAACCACAGTTTTTCCTCTGTAGGAAAGGCTGGTCAGGGATTTGTCCTTGTGAGAAACGAGGCAGGTCAGGTTCCTCCCAGTGGTGGCTTCTGCAGCACCGTCCTTGCTCAGGGACAGACTCTTCGTGCAGCTACAAGGAGAACAAACAAACAGATGTGCTGGAGAGGGGTGAAGGGGGTGGCAAATATGGGCAGGGAAAGCACAGCTCCTCACTTCTAACCCCTTCTCTTCCTCCTCTGCAGTGTCCCAAATAATCCTTATCTAAATATTTTATTCTGAAGCGATGTTGCCTCTTATCTTGTTACACCATGTTTTTGTATTTGCTCTTAATCTTCTCCTATTTAGCTTGTACCAGCCTCTGGCCTTTTAAGGATTTTCTGTCTGCAGAAATTTCCCATTAGGAGTAGGAAGAAAAAAAGTATTTCCGTGGATAAATTATCATGTAGGATCTAATGTTATATGTAGGGGGGGAAAAGTAAAAGATAAGGACAGTTTAGCATGAATTCATTTGCTAAAGCTTAAAGAAAAGTCACATAATTTATTTTTCGTATGATGCTGTTTTCCATAGGATGGAGACAGGATGGAGGCAGTGCAGTGAAATTACAGCAATTTGCAATATTGCAGGCTCCAGCCTGCTCTCTCCAGAGTGTGCCTCTAGCTCCCATAAACAGCTCTGGGGTTCTCTGGAGGGAACATTTACTTTATAATTTCACCACAAACTGGAGAGTCAACATCAGCTCTAGTGTTGCGAAATTATTCCCCCCTCACAAAAGCAGCTGTGAAAGAACATTATCATTACAGATCTCAAACATGCTTCTTTTTGTTGTTGTTGTTGTTACAAATTCTCATTTCAGACTGTTGATGAATATTAATTCTCATTATCCCAAAATGCCACAGAATGTGCATTCAATCATGAATTCCTCATAAAGATAGTCAGGACTTCATATCTGCAGCCTTCCAGGACCTGAAGGGAGCCTACAAAAAAACTGGAGAGAGACTATTCCAAGGGCTTGGAGTAGCAGGACAAGGGGGAATGGCTTCAAAATGAAGGAGAGCAGGGTTGGATGGGATATTGGGAAGAAATTCGTCCTTGTGAGGGTGGGGAGGCCCCCTGGCAGATGTTGTCCAGGGACGCTGTGGCTGCCCCTGGATCCCTGGAAGTGCCCAAGGCCAGGTTGGACAGAGCACCCTGGGATTGCCCGAGATGGCAATTATTGTACTGAAATAGCTGCAAAAGCTGTGCAAAACATCTGCAGTGAATGACAAGTCCTTGGGCTTTTCTTTCCAGGAATTTGGCCTCAGCTTTCCTGCCTTCGTCACTTCCCAGGGACCTCCTCCCCGTCAGCCACCCTCACACCAGGCTGCCTCAGGTTTTCCAAACCCAGACAGCAAATGAAGACACTGGGGTCAGGGAGAGGAAAAAAATCTGCTCTAATGAATTCTGCCTGGCTATTTCTTAATTTTCCTCTTGTAAAACACCCAAACAAACCCACTCAGGATTTGCTTCCAAGCAGTGCACACTGCAGGGTTTAATTAGCCCAGAGCTTCACCGATTGAGCAGTGCTGCAGTTATAACCCCAGTCTGAGAGGAGACAGGAATGGCCCTCGGATATCTCAGTGTGTCCTGGATCAAAGCGGGGTGCTGAACTCCTGAGTTCAGGTGATAATGCGATAATTTTTTTTAAAGCGTGATGCAAACTCTTATTCTTCAAGGGTCTCTTTGAACTGCTGGAGTGGGGCCCTCCTGGACAGCAGCAGGGACATGCAACTCATCAAACACCTGAGATACACTCGAGGTGAGATGATGTGCCACATCCTCATGACTTCTGGGGCTGCTTTTTGAAAAATGTGTAACATCTTGTCACACTGGCTGCCTGGGCTTTGTCTGCCTCCTATGAAAAATGGGCATGGAAGCCTCAGGAACAGTGATGCTGCACGAATGGCTGAAGCCACGGTGTAAAGGCTGTTGCTTTGGGAAATCTCTCTGGAACTAATCCTTTCCCAAAGTCTGTCTCGAAAGAGGCGTCTGCTTTGTTTGTTTGTTTGTTTGTTCTGGCTTCTCCTGGCTGGGTTCCTCAGGGAACTCGGAGCTCTTGGGAATGCAGCTGTCTCCTGATGACAGTGCTGGCTGCCCTCCTAACTTCCCAACGCACTAATTATCCTCTCTCTGCTGCTTTGGACAGCAGCATCCGCTCCCTGCTTTGTTTTGCATAGAGGTTCAGCACACAGAAAAAGAAATTCCCACCCAGGCCATGAAAGGACTGCACTGGGAACTCCTGTCCCCAGCACCCAAAACGTCACCTCTTATTGTCGTTGTCACTTTGTGCACTTGCTATGTACATATTTTAATTTGTCGTGCTTCCTATTTCCTATAGCCTTGGATGGAGAAAAGCTTTTCCAGCCCAGCCAAGGGCAGGAAAGGATCACTTACAAAGTCCCTGGTTTTGCCCCCTGGGGTGTAACCCGACTAAATGATCTCTAAGTGAAAGGTAGCTGAAGAATCTGAGGGTAATTCCCATCTGTGTATGCCACAAATTTTCACACAGCCCCTCCTGGAAGGCTGATGACTTTGGCACTGCATCACATCAGATATTGCTGGATTTGCTTGAGGGAAATCACTGAATTTTTACTGATGCAGCATTAGCACAACATGATGGAAAATCAGGTACATGATCACTGATGCCTTGGTCAATGTTGTGATTGATTTTTTTTTAATAAAGTCTGTTTTGATTAATTGATGCCAGCAACAAACCAATCTCTATTCCAGGATTTATCTTCCAGTGCTTTGGATTTTGAGCACTCACGGCTCCCTGTGCCAGCCACGTGTCAGTTCTGTCCTGCTGTCATTTCACACCCACTTTGCATGAAAGTCAGCTAGACAGGGGGGTCATGGAGTCAGGGAATCACAAAAAGACTTCTTGGGTTGGAAGGGACCTTAAAATCCATCCAGTGCCACCCCTGCCATGGGCAGGGACACCTCCCACTATCCCAGGCTGCGCCAAGCCCTGTCCAACCTGGACTTGGACACTTCCAGGGATCCAGGGGCAGCCAGAGCTTCTCTGGGCACCCTGTGCCAGGGCCTCCCCACCCTCACAGGGAAGGATTTTTTCCAAATATCCCATCTAACCCTGCTCTCCTTCATTTGGAAGCCATTCCCGCTGTGCTGGCAGGGAGGAGCAGCCCCTTTCCAAACACTTCCCTGCCTGTTCCCCTGACACCCCGAGGCTGAAGATCCCCTGAGAGAAGCTTTCACAGACTTTGGGGACAGGGGCGAGGTGGGACGGTCCCTTCTCCAGCTTCATCCTTCCTATACCTGTGGGACCAGTGACACCGGAGACAGCAGGGGCCTCCCCTCCCTTTTTTCCTGGAAAACTGAAGCCACGAGGAGGAAGATGCCTCCCTCTGGAGCACCCTGGGACGAGGACCATTGTGTGTCAAACACTGCCCAGAAAAGCTGCCAGGAGAGGCTGTGGGCTGGAACCAAGGAGTGCTGCCTGGGAAGCTAAAACTGCTCCGAGCCTAATGACTGTTTTCCTGGTGCTCCGGAGCCCCCACGGAAGCAGGAGAAGCGTGCTGAACGTGCTCTCTGCCTGATTATCACCCACAGAGGATGGGCAAGGCCTGCTGGGATCTCAAGGACCGAATCAGCCGAGCAAATAACTCCAGTGCTTGTTGTTAACACGTCCCGGAGATGTGGAACAAAGGGAACAAGCCATTTGTTGCTCCCCTCTCCTGTATTAAAAGCAGTTCTGCAGACGAGGTGTTGCTCACCACAGATTCATTACAACAGAGAGGCAAAGCCAAATGAAAGCCCCACATCTCCCTGGGGAAGCACAATCAATTTCCAATCCTTTTTTTTCCCCTTAATTTTGCTTTTATGGAGCCAGCCAGCCTCAGAGTAAAGCAGACACAGCAGAGCTATGGGCCATTCCCAAGCTAAGAAAGGCTGAGGTGAGGTTATCCTGTTCTCCAGCTGGCTGTGAAAAAAGAGGGAAAGAATGGCAGCAGAGGTGGGAAGAACTACCACTGCTCCCACCAGAGATGGACAGTTGGTCCTCTGATGTATGGAAAGATCCAGCTTAAATATAATAATTAGCTGAGGGTGGAAATGGAAGCCTCTTTCATAACAAATAGTGATTACCAGGGAGGCCTGGCCTGTAATGAGGAGAGAGCTCAGGGAGGACGCACAGAGAGGGATTTAATCTGCCCAGGGGTGGAAGGGGTCATGGCCAGCTCCAGTCAGGGCAGTGGAATATAAAACATGCATTAAAACACCAACGAGGGAAGCACTGGAGCCGAACTGCAGGCCAGGAGTTACTCACTGTGTGTCTCCAGACTGCTCGGTGCCACCAACCCCAAACCCCCTCATTGCACTCCCCTGGGAAGTGCAAACAAAAAGAAATGCCTTGGCCACAATCTGCAGATGCAGGCAGGCCTGAAGTCCCTCAGAAGTGTGACAGGTGACCCAAAAATGCCCAGCTCTCCAGGGCCATGGTGGGGAGGGGGAGGCACATACAATGCAGCCACTGTACCTGCAACATAAAAAAAACCAAAACAAAACAAAACAAAACCATTAAAAATCCCTCCCCAAACCAGAAAAAAACCCCAAAACCCAAACAAAAAGAAAGAAAGAAAGAAAGAATATTTACCACTTGAGAAAAACTAGAAATGCATGCATTTCCAAGGCAAGCAGAGAAAAAGTGGCAGTGAGGGAAGGCCAGGACGTGGGCAAGAAGTAGGTAAGGCTTGGCAGAAAGGGAAGAGGGTGCTAAATCTTCCCAGGGAAGAGCAGAATAAAGTAGAAAGCAGGAAAAAACAGTCGCACAGAGGGGGAGGAGGAGGAGGGTGGTGATCTCAACTGTTCCAAAATCCCAACAATGTGAATTAGCCTTGCCCTGAGATTTTTGGACTCAGTCCACCTGTCTGTTAACACTTCTCACCCATACATCACCCTCAAGCTCCCGCAGAAACATTAATCCCAACTCCAGCCTCCTCAGGGAGATTTATTCTTGTCCTCACCTATAAACAGGACAGCAGAGAGATGAGAAATGAGACCAGGCAGAAGGTCCTAAACTGTGTCTAAGCAAGGTGGCAAGTGGTGTGTTAATCCATGCTGGGCCACGCTGAGGGGTTTAGGAACCTCTTCTCCCAATACAAACAAGTTCAGGCAAATCCTATTTCCTCCTGTCCCTCCAGCATGACTGACAAAAGTTGCAATTAATAGCTGAGGAGCAGAAATCAGTGTTTTTAATATAAAGATAAAGAGAGAACCTAATGAAGAAGTATCAACCTGGCTGAGGGCAGGCACGAAAGAGGAGAGGGGGATGTCACACCAGGGGTGTGAGGCACGGGGTTATTCCAGGCTGGAGAGGGGAGATGAGGAGCCATTCCCCAGCTGCAAAGGGACACCGCTGCAGTGTCATTTCTGTGGGAGCTGCTGATGAGGAAGAGTGACTTCCCTGCTGGCAGCTGAGGCGTGGGCACCGGCGGAACACGCACTTCCATCCAAATATTTCCCTGAATTTCCCCAAAGCGCCTCTAATATCTCATGGCTTTCATTGTGAGCTGATTTGATTTTCTTCTGGTGCCACCAGCTGCTTCACACACAAAAACAGTTGGCTGGGAGCTTGAAAGTGTAACACTGATTTTCACTGCAGTTTCATGCCAGGGTTCCTACAGGAGAAGGTGGAGAAGCAGCTCATTCCTTCTTCAGCAGCTCCAGGGATGGATGGATGGATGGATGGCTCTCTCCTTCTTCAGCCAGCTCCAGGGATGGCTCGTTTGACCCCTCCTATCCCTTTTGTCTGTAAACAACCCTTCCCAGTTCACCCTCTCCTTGTCACTAGTGATTTAATGCACTTCTCCCACATCCCTCTGCTGTCATTTCTTAGGAAAATCACTGCTCACACAGAAACCATTCCACACGTCCCATTATCCTTGTTGTCCTCCGTGGTGCTGTTCTGTGTCAGTGCCTCCCCTCCAGATGTGACCACACATTTTGGACAGGCACAGCCTGAGTTTGTGTGATGGCAGCGTGCTGCTTTGTGTTTTGGTCTTTAGGCCTGTCCTAGCCATCCTTAATTCTCAGTGCGTCAGTGTGATCAATAACAAGCGCTGTGATGATGATTATTGTTAGGAACCCTGACAGCTCAGTCCTGGGAGGGAGCAATCACCTCAGAGGCCATCATTTTACACAGGGAATTAGGATTGTTTCTCCCAGGGCCACCACTTCATGTTTCCCTGCAATGCATTCCACTGACCGCTTCATCAGCCCGCCGTTCTCCCCGGCCGTGTCCTTCTGCAGCTCTCACAGCCAGCCCTGCTTTCTCTGCTCTGAATAACTTTGTATGGTCAGTGAGTAGTGTCACCTCGTTTTTCCCATTTTGGGGATGACCTGGGAACACCCTGAGCAGCACGAGCTCCCCACACACCTCCCTGCAGGACTCCACTCAGGACCTGCTTCCACTGTGCAAGCTGGCCATTAATTTTCGCCTTCTAATTTCCTTTCAGTGGATCTGTGCACAGACCTTCCTCCTGCCCCTGTGGCTGTTCAGTGCTGCAACAGCTGCAAAAACAGCCTTAGAAAGTTATCAATTAAAAGAATCACCCCTACAGACATGTTTGTAAATAAAAGCGTGTGACTAGATATCTTTTTAAAGTCTTCTAAAGCCAAATCCAAGGGAGCGAAGCTTCTGGCAGGGATTCACCACACATCAACAGTGACGTTCTGCCTGTCCTCACGTGTGCAGCTTTACAGGTAAATAATTCTGCAATTGCAGAGTGAATCTCTGCGCTCCAGCACGGTCTGTGCTGGGCTGGGCACTTCCAGAGAGCTGCTTTCACAAGAAATCCAAAAATAAACCATGAAATAACTGAATGGCTGTTGCAACCTGCAAATAAAACAAACTTTAATGCCAAATGGGATGCTTGGTATTTCAGTCTGAGTTTGGCATTCCCGTTTGGCAAAACATTCTCTCTTTGAAGCTATTTAAACACAACCTTCCTACTGCACCCAGAGCGGCTCATTCACTCCTTAATTAACTGATTTTTTTCTGTCGGTTCAGTAAAACTCCTGTAAAGTCTGGCTTTGTCTTTTTAATCAGATACCTCCTTTTATCCATCTCTTGGAAAGTCACAAAGGAAAGTAATACACCAGTTCTCTAAAGTGCAGGAGAAGGGGATCTGAACTGGTGATTTGTGTCCCAGCGTTTTGAGGATTTTAAAGCTGAGAGCTCACAAATGCTGGGGCCCAGATTTCGCCCATCCCCTCCTTTGGACACTCTCTAGCAGCTTTTTATTCTTCTCGTATTGCAGTGCCCACAACTGCACTCAGTTGTTGCAGAAACTTCATAGAAAATGCAGAAAAAATGCTTCTCAGTGCTTATTTGAGGCCAGAGAACACATGAAAAATATTCTTGCTTTAAGCGAGTGCTGGGCAAGACCAGCAGAGGTGATGGCTGGACATGGAGCCCTCTCAGAGGAGTTGATGCTGCTGTCCCTCACAGTCCTCCACCCCAGTATTTAAATATTTGATCTCTTTCCTGCACTCAGGATTATGTATTAGGAGAAGGAAGGATCTGAAAGATTGTTTTCCTGTGTTCTTGTTAAGCTTCTCTCTCTCAAGCCTGATGCCCATATGGCCTGTTAATAATGCAGCACCATAATTTAACACAGTTTGCCTTCCAATAAATCCCAAAGTAAGCGTGGTCCGGGATAATGCTCCCTTAATAGGAAGTGCATGGCCCAAAGGGAACAGACAGGCAAATCACACCACAAATGTGCAAAGATGGAGGAAAAATACATGCTGTCACAAGCACTTCCCAAGTATTATTATTATTATTATTATTATTATTATTATTATTATTATTGGGTTTTATGCTGTTGAGCTTTCATCCCATCAGCTTAAATGAAAAAAGGATTAGATCTTAATATTCTCCAGCAGTTCCAGTGAGTTCCAGTAAGGTGCAAAGTTTTAATTGGAACAATAAAGAGATTTTTTTTTAAATTTTTTTTTTAGAAAGAAGTGTGCCATTTGGTTGTGATGGGTTCTGGGAAGGTGTTTCCAGGCAGCTGATGGAAGAGGGAATGCAGGGAATGCAGTGGCTGCTCCTGGAGTGACCCGGGAGAGAGCAGAGAGGGGACAAAGACAAGGTAAGCGTGTGGTTTGGCCAGAACATTTAACTTGATTGCCCCTGGGAGGCCAGGAAAGAGGCCTGGCAGAGGTCTCTTAAGACACATGGAAGAATTTGTGGTGTTTCTCTGGTTATTTGTATTGCCGGCGGCTGGGCTGACCCTCGGGACAAGGGCAGCTCCCAGGACAGGGAACAACCCAGCGCTTCCCACTCCCACGGCCATCCCACTGGGAATGCAGCCCCAGCGGAAGCCCACAGGGTCTGGCACACCAGGCCTCCGGTTCTGCCGAGGACAAAGCACAGAGCTGCACTAAATGTGAAATTCCTGTGTTTCCAGGGGTTATCCCCCAGCAGCAGCACTTTGGATTGGACTGGATTGGATTGGATTTCTGCCCACGCCACCCCACCTGACAGAAATGCTCAAGCATCCAGAGGAGACAGAAATAATCATGCAAATTTGTGATATCTACGTGGCAAATAATGAACAAGCTCCATTTCTATCACCATTCTAGAAAAACAAGACCTATTACTCCCATAACATTTAACTCCCTTTCAATATGGCACTAGAGCTCTTCTGTCTCAGAGCGTTAATAAAACGTAACTGCTCTGCTGATGCTGTGGAGAAAGCAGATTTCCAGAGATTTCCTAAAATACCTGGGGCCTTCTGCTGAAGCATGAACAGGTAACTGAAATATTATTGCAGCAATGAAACTAATGGCTTCCCAAAAAAAAAATCTCTTCCCAAAGAGAACATGTGGCCTGAAAAGAGATTTAAAAATATGAGGTTCAGAAACGCAGCATCAGTTTTAGTTCCTGTTCTGGAGAAATAAGGTCTTCCCCCACCTCAAATGGCAAGGGTAAGAAAATTTGCCATTTTTTAACCCTTTTCTGGGAATTACACTCCAGGAGTGCTGTAGGGGGGATGCAGAGAGCACAGGGCAATCCTCAGAATAGCTCACTTGGTCTGCAGGTCTTCATGAGGAAACAGCAACAGAACTGACTTCTGCTGATACTGGTTTTAAAATTTATATTTATTTACATGTCTACACAAATACACACACACAAATATATACACCACACCTGCTTGCTAAGGATACACCTAAGAGTCATTGGCAGCAGTAGTACAGCCCAACTCTGGGGCCTCCTGAATCCCAGGAACAGCCTCCATCCTAATGGAACAGCCCAGCACAGCGCTGCCCTGCAGAGTCCTTGATGGACCGTGTGCTGTATTGATTACATGGCAACCTATGGGAAACCTACATTAGCCATCCACAGAGAGGCTTAGATTTTGGCTAAGGATTAATTTCAGAGTTTTTATGTGATGCAGGCAAATCTACTTTAGCTCTGCAAGACTGCAGCATTCCCAGGTTGGGGAGAATTTACTGTAAAAAATCCGCTTTTCCCCGTACTTAGAGCGTGTACAAGAATATTATAAAGCATAATTCTTCATGATCTACTCAATGCTGTCGTGCCCCAGATACACCAGATTTTGGAGATTTTAACTTCACAGTTCCATCACTGCCAATGGTTATATTTATTTCTGTGTCCAACTTACCTAAAAAGGATTCTCTAAGGGGTTTTTTGTTGATCTTTTGAAGTTTCTTCTAAAAGAAGAAGTGGCAACACGGCGTCAAGACAGATGACTCGAGAAGGAAGTTGCCTGTGGACTCCCACAAAGGATTTTCACCCCTGCTGACCCTTCAAATCTTACTTGTAAGAGAGATTGTAACTCTCTGAACCGGAAGGACTTTGGGATGTGATGCTTTGATACAGACACCGACATTTTTGGCTGAGCACTGGCTGCACAGAACAACAAGGAGGTGTTTTAGGGGCACCTACAAAGCCCAGTGCGGGTCTCCCGTGGGTCTGCGCCCCTCAGAGATTCCCTCTGCCTTCCCCTAAAGGCATGAACACCCTGTCGGAGCAGTCCTTCCACAGCTTGATCCAGAGGCCCCAAAGCCTGGGAAGGGCTGGCACAGGGCCAGGCTGCTCTCACCCGGTGCTCAGAACCCCGGGGAAAGCCAGGAGGTCACCTCCTCATGGCAACTCCCGTTACCTTTCCTCTTTGTGACATTTCTCCCAGCAACACCAGCTGCCCTTTTGGAGAGACCTTCTGTCAGCTTCCTTTCATTTCCTAAGCCACATCCCAAAGGCTGGTCCCTTGTCCAGAAGCCGCCTCTCAAATCGTGGATGCCCACACGAGCTCAGTTGGTGGCAAAGCTGGTTAGAGCCTCAAGATGTGCCAGGAGAGGGTCAGGTTGGACATCAGGATAATTTCTCCATGGAAAATGTTGTTAAATACTGGCAGGGGCTGCCCAGGGAGGTTTGGGGTCCCCATCCCTGGAGGTGCCCAAGGAAGGCCTGGACGTGGCACGCAGAGCTCTGGGCTGGGGACAAGGTGGGGCTGGGGCACAGCTGGGACTCCGTGGTCTCAGAGCTCTTTTCCAGCCTCAGTGATTCTGTGATTCTGATTCTGAAAAGCTTCCCACTTCCTGCTGTCCTTTTATCTATGCCAAGCCACCAATTTGTGTGTGAATTCTGGGCGGTTTCTGTTGCCTCCTGTGCACACAGCGTTTTCCCCAACACATCTGTTTGTGCCAGGTCTGAACAGAGGCTTTGTCAGTGGGAATAAAGACACTTGTATTACACAGTTTCAAGTGTGTAGGTGTTGCCTCTGCTAATTTCTGCTTGTGGCTCCTTTGGTTTCTGCCTTCAGAGCACCCTTTCCACTCAGTGCATTCCAAACAGGGCCCTGCTGTTTGCAAGACCTCTGGAGCCCTGATACAGGGATGATTCTGTGCCCACAATAATCAGCCCTGCATCTTAGCTGGGTTGGAGGGCGGCGGTGGGGTTGTTTTGCTTGCTAGGAAACAAATTTAATAGAGCTGCTCGTGAAGCCAGGGCACATAGAGGATGGTGCCAGCTGTTTGCTGCAGGTTCAATTCAGGCAAAGGACACAGCAAAATGACAAAAGGTCCCCTCATGTCCCTACATACACCTGTGCAGAGCGGCTGCTCCCCTCAAACCCGGACTGGGACAGTGCTGGGATGCAGGACACAGCAATTTCACCACTCCCCACAGCTCCGGTTATTCCTCACGCCTCACTTGTGTCCCCTTCTGGTTTAGAACCAGCTAAGAAAAAGTGATGGTTGTGGGTTTCTGGAGCTGCTCTCTCCGTGAGCCACTAACGATGGGTTATTTGTTCTGCCTTTTTATTTTATTAAGAGCACTCCATGTAGGTTCTCATGCACTTCCTTCCTTCATGCCGCACAGCTCCACAAAAACATAAAATCCTAACTCAGAGGAGATTCAATTCGATTTGGGAGATGCAAGGTCCCCAAAGAGAGAAGGAAACAACCCCCCTAATCAGCGTATTGTGGTCATGCGAGACACTCCAAAGCAATGTCACGCCGTGCACTCCCTATTTATAAGGCAGCTCTTTACAGTCACACATTTCCCCTGTCTGCTTTCGTGGTAACAAGCAGCTCTGAGGCACAGAAAGCACCAGGACCCCCAGCACAGCCTCCCGTGCTCACAGCCAGCTCGTCCAGCATCACTGGCCCTGGCCTTGGAGGGAGGCACAGAGGGCAGATCCCAGGAGCGCCAGCCTGGGGCAGCCGGGTGTCCGCTCTCCGACTCCACTGAGGTACCACCCCTGCAGCTGCTCTGTCCCCACTGATGCTCAGCTTCGTCACCTGCTCGTTTCTTCCTCTGAGCTGAGAAAACAATTATTTGGGAGCCGCCTTCTGTGACCGGCCAGTCCGTGGGATACAAACACCATTTCTGCCACGACTCAGAGAACCCCTTCTGCTCGCGGCTGTTGAGAGAGGGCCAGCTGAGGGCTGACCAGTGCTGAACAGTGCTGAACAGGGCTGAACAGTGCTGACCAGTGCTGACCAGTGCTGACCAGTGCTGACCAGACAGTGCTGACAGTGCTGACCAGCCCTGCGGTGGCCGACCCAGCCCCACGGCCTGCCCAGGGCGAGGCACACAAGCACCCTGCTCATCCCCGGGCAGAGGGTGTTTATTTACGGCCATGCTTCCTAACAAAGGGCCAGACCCAGCTTCAGGGTCACACCTGGTGCTCTTGGCTGCTAGTGGGGTTCAGTCCCTGGGGCCAGGCCGGCACCAGGCTGGCACAGCCCTCCCAAAATTCACGTGGTGTGGATATCAAGGCCCCAGCACCAAGTGTTTTCAGCTGCACGTCTGCTCCCTCCGGACCACAGCACTTGCTGATGGGGACAAAAGCACCAGCGTGACAATCCAAGCTGTTCAGCCACATTATCCTCCTCCCTCTGGGGTCCAGGGACCCTGGGCCGCTTCCTACACAGCTGCCTTCTCTCTGACCCACTGGCACGGACAGGTCTCACACCCCCTTTCCCCCAGACACCCCCATGGCAAAGCACAGGCACGGAGGCTCTGTAGATCACCCCAAAAAAGTGAGCAGGATTTTGAAGATTTATTTTTTTCTGTTCGTGGATCTGTTCCCAACACAGCAACCTCCTTCTCTCCACACTGAACTTTCCCTTCTGTTGCTTAATGCCATTGGTACGTGTTAAATTCTGGGAGGTGCCACACTCTCCCCAAAAAACAAGAGCATTCTGCTCACAGTGGACAGTGGCTCCAGAGGAAGTCCAAGCTGTCTCAAAAACTGGGCTTGAAGAGGATTGAGTGGATCCAGTGAACTCTATCATACTCTGGCTGTGCAGAACTTTACCTCTCAGTGGGTAAAAAATCATGTCAGGAATTAATTCAGCCCACACATTCACTGGGAGTGAGAGCCAGAAGAGCCGTGCTTTGGAAATTGTGAGGACTTCCATCAAATCACTTATTCCTGCCAAATGCAGGGAGAAACTTAATTGAGATTTTTTTTAAAAGGCCATCACATGCAATCAGGACCCCATTATTAAGAGAGAAACCCATTATTCCAGTGACCCTACACCTTTCAGAAGACGCAAAATTGTTTCTGCAGACAGATGGGAAAATAGGTTTAAAGAGTCACCTTTTGGCAGTAAAGAGTGAAACCTATCTGGATTTCAAGAATACTGAAAATTTTTTAAAAAATATTTTCGTTTAAGACTTAGACATGTCCCCCATATTTGCTTTTTAAAGCAGCAGGGTGGAACAGAATGAGAACCTCTCCAGGTTCATCCCAAGAAGCCGTGGCTCTCTTTGTGGCAGGTGAACTGCAGCCAGAACAGACTGACAGGAAAAAGGAGGTCACGTCCTGAAAACATAAACCAATTTTTTACATTTTCAATGAAAAATTGAGTATTTGCTGTTTAAAATGTAATTTAAAGTTTGCGGTAAAACAAAGGAGGCATCATCAGATATTAAATCACATCTCATCAGGCAAATGTTGGCCTTAGCTCAGGGCTCTTGTCCTGCTCTGTAGCTCTGGGTTGCAAGAGGGAAACTGTGCTTGAGGATGAGGAGTAATGTGGAAAATCAATGATTCCTGAAGAATCCTCGCATTTCACTGAGCTCAGATGCAGTTCCCTGGAGAAGCCTGCCAACAAAATGACTGACTTGAGAGCCTGGGATGGCCCTTCCCAGGCTGGACAGGTCAGCAGAGACCAGGAATCAGAGCTGAGAATTGTCTCCCTCTTATAAAAAAGGAGTTAAGAGGAAACCGAGGCTCCTGCAAGGTTCCAACCCAGTAAAAACCCTCTTTCCTTCTGCTGTCCTGCAGACAAGCAGCCAAAGGAGGGTGGCTGCTTTCATCTCCTCTTTCTCTGCTCAAGCCATAGCGTCTGCTCCAAAATCCACTGAGATTCTGGAATATTCCCCTTTGATTCAGTTGGTGTTTTTAAGAACCTCTCTCTAGTTCTAGTTTGGGGCTTGGAGGTGACATTGTGCTGATTCTACAGAGTTCACAGAAAATAGGGGAAGCTTGGAGTGGCTTTCCTCAATGCAGAGCTTCAGAAAATATTCGGGGGAAATACTCAGAAGCAGTAACACTTGTAAATTCTTCCCAGTTCAGCTCCCTGCTCTCTAGAGCTGAGGAATCAATGGAGTTTATTGGCCCAAGTAACCTAGGCTGGACTCTTCCTGTGCTGAGGTTAATCAGGACGTAACTGAGAGCAGAGTTTAGGAATGTTAAATTCTGGAGGCAAAATTGAACATTCTGCTACACAGCCAGTGTTCCAGGCTCCTTTTGTTCATCCCTGAGTGAAGAACTTGGTGTGACAAACCTCATCCCTGTTAATTCACCTCCTGAGCCTCCATCCTACACTATCCTTGCCCCTTGTTTACAGGGGAAAAAGTCAAAGCATTCCACCACATGGGTGTAAAAATACGATCTCCAAGGGGTTATTATTTTATAGCGTCCTGTTTCCTACCCACAACATGCAGAGTGCACAAATGCAGAACGCAAAGACAGTCTCTTCTTCTTCCTGCCAAAGCCTGAGTCATTCTCATGGCAGGTTCTCTCTCCTGACTGTCAAAAAAAAATAAATGAAGGGAACATGTTGTGGAACAAAGAGAACAAGAGTGTGGAGAGGGGAAACACAAGTGAAAATAAGTGATGAAGCCAAACAGTCGTTCGTGTGAGGGTGGGATTAGTAACTCTGGCTGTGTCGCTATTTGCTTTGTGCCCTCACTGGGGACGTCCCTGCGGGCACCCTCAGAGGGCCTGGTGTCTCAGGCAGAGTCACTCAGAGCCGGGAAATAAAGTGAAATCCGTGTCTGGAGCTTGTGCAGCTGCTGATCCAATGTGAGTGGCTGAAATTATTGCTCCCTCAGCCAGAAGTTCCCTCCCGGTGGATACGATGGGATGAGTGCGCTGACCGTAGGCGTGCTTCAAATCTGTTACAACGTGGAATAGAATAGGTAGCTTTTATCACACTTCTGGCTCCAGTAAATGAAAATAAATCTCTCCTGTCACCTTAGCAGGCATGATTTTCCCTCTCTCTCATGGGCACTAAGAGCTTTTGACAAGAAAAGTACCTTTTATTTGAGGAAAAGCAAAAACGAACTTAATGCAGTGCCTCCAAACCTCAGCAGGCCGCACAATTCCAGGCGAGGCGGGAGCAGCAGAGCCCTTCATCCCTGGCCAGCCCAAAAAAACCAAGCACCCCTTGCTGGGCCAGGCATTTCCCCGCTCACAAACCCTGGCTGCAGGCAGGATCTGGCAGGTCTCTGGATTTCCACCTTTGCCAGCAGCAGCCTGTGGCAGCACAAGGTCTGCAGCACCCCACTCGTCACAGATTCCACCTGAAATTTAATGTATTCTCTGTGCACTTCTCCTGAGCTCTGATGCCTCTGGGTTATAGACTCCCTGTTTTCCTTCATGCTGTCTTTTGCACTAGTGGCATTTTATCAGGCTGATAATTCAGCTGTATAAGAATCCCCTGATACCAGCATTAGTTTTGTCAAATCCCTTATCCACTGCGTGAAAACAGACAGGCATTTTGTTGAAACAATAGATCCATTATGTCAACACAATTAATTCTGTTCACTGACTAAAACATTCTGTCGAGGAACAAAAGGCATTAACTTAATATCTTTATCTAGTTGACAAAAAGCAAATTAGTTCAGAGCCTTTGATGTCATTGTGGTTCACGCCAAGGAAAATCCTTCTTGTCGCCATCCCGTTTTACCATCATTTTGTGAGGAGCCAGGACACGCGGGCTCTACCAGGGCTCTGCTGAGTGGCACAGGGAGACTTCCTGCATCTGTTTGTGCCTGTCTGAGCCAGGGCTTCTGCAGAGAACTTTTCTAATTACTGCTCGTACCCTGCTGCTCTGGTCCGGGGGCCAGGGACCGTCGTCTGTCCCTGGGGTTGTTCTTATACCACAAAAAGGGAGGCACAGGTTCCCTCCCTGCTCTTGCAGCACCAGCAGTAAGTGCTTGGTTTCCCTTGGCACTATTTAATGCCATTACAGACCAAAATCACCTGCAAAGTCAAGGGGGTTTGGAGCTCGAGGTTTTTAAATGAGCTCAGCTCTCCATGCATGGCTCCATACGCCTTGAGGAAAGGCCCTCTCTTCTCACAAGTATGGGGCTTTTTTCCCACAGGCACGGGAAATTAGAGGCTCAAATCTCACATTATTTCTTTGGGGAATTCACTTCATTGCAAAGACACCTCAAGT
Organism: Atrichornis clamosus; assembly: GCA_013400975.1. Classification (NCBI taxonomy): domain Eukaryota; kingdom Metazoa; phylum Chordata; class Aves; order Passeriformes; family Menuridae; genus Atrichornis; species Atrichornis clamosus. Next base: position 19,168 of record WBMZ01004189.1, read on the forward strand.
TCCACTGAAGCCCTTAACAGTGGGCTGCATATGCACAGAGAAAGGAAGTTTTACACTGGGGCAATGTTCTTTTTTTTTTCCCCTTTTCTCCTCAGACGAGGCGAATTACGTCACGAGTTTTTAAACCAGTGAATCAGTCAGTCCTGCTTTCCTGGAGGCTGAGGTTTCCCTCAGCTCCTCCTGGCTCTGGGCCAGGGTTTGTGCAGCACCTCCAGCACCCCACTTGCCCAAATAAAATCAGGGGCTCCTCTGTGCATCCTCTGAGGAAAGTCCTCCCCCAGGGCCGCCCCTGGCACCCCGTGCCAGCAGCAGCCCCTGTGCCTGGGGGGGTCAGCACTGACCTCCTGCTGAATGCAAAGGTTGCCACGGGAAGGATTCCGGCTGAGATTCACCACGTCTGAGATTTGTCAGGTCGAAGCCAAACCTCTGGTCTGCCAGTGACAACCCGTGCCTGCCCCAGGTTTCCCGTCCCTCAGCGTGCACCTGGAAAGCAGCACCTCTTCTGCTCACAGTGGGAGTAAAGACCTCTCTTGAGGGGCAGAAGTGCAGAGACCTGGTAGCAGATCCAAGAGGTTCATCTTAAAAGCAAAAGAAAAGAAACTAGAAGGAATTAAAAAGGTGCTTACAACAAACACTCAAGGAAAATTCTCAAATCCTACTTCATCAGATCTCCTTCAGACTGCTTTTCCAGACTCCCAGCAGCCAGGTTTTTCCCACTGCACTGCCTGGGAGGCAACAGTGCAGCTCCACACGATGCAGATGGAATGATTGTGAATTGTGTGCCTATCAATAGACTCCTGATTACTTATTTTTCTTCCATTTAAGCCTGCAGTGATTAAGAAATATCCAGCTGTTTCTTTCATTTCTTATGAAACCTTTTTTTCTCTTTTCTTTCCCCCCCTTCTTCTGCTGGAAAATAACGTCTGGGTTGATCTGTGCTCTGCTGTGGCCACACAAGGTGTGAGAGGAGCTTGTGAACACAACTGTGAGCTGAATGCCTCCCGCACGTGCCTCCCTTCGGGATGCCAAGTGATCCCTGCGGGATCAGTGCCTGGGCTGGACTCCCTGCTTCGGGGCTTTGCTGGGCTGGGGCTGCAGCGCTCAGCATCTCCAAAGCTCAGTTCCTGGTGGATGCATCCTGCCATCCTTTGGACTGGCTGCAGTTTTAGTTTCGCAGCCGAGGCTTTCTCATTTATCGTGTAGCTGCTGTCCCCTATAAATATGTTGGCTATGACAGGTTTTGAGTGGTTGTCTCAACACTCCCATGTTACCAAACCCTCCAAAATCATCCAGGATGAAGAAAACCCTCTAAACCCATCCTTTTAGTGCCAGTGAGTCAGGAATTACTTTTTTCGTGGCCAGGGTTTGTGTGTGGGGCTGACAAAATTCCGGCCTCCACACAGACACTGATGCAGAACTTTTTCACCTATTTATACATTTTAAGAAAAAGAAAAAATAAATTAACGTTCATTGGTTCTAAATTAAATCATTCTCTTTCATTAATTAGTATTCAATCCTCTATTGGTTATTATTTCTCACTTCTCATGCTAATTAGTCCATATTTTTAGTCCTTTTACTTTCTTTTTCTTTCACTTTCCGACACGCATCCTGAGCCTTTGTCAGTCTCTTCTTCATCTTCTGCTTTCTGCACAATGTCCTTGTGGTCCGTAAATTCTGCATTCCCGATTTCCAACTTCACCAATCCATCTTCCTCTCCCAGGCTTTGTCCATTGGAGCGTATCAGAGTTAATTTATCAAACCTCAACGTTTTAGTCATTTTCCCAAGCTGTGTTCCCACAAAAGCAACCTGTGACACCTCTGCTAAATGCTGCCTGAGAGTAATTTAAGAATAACACACTTTTTATAATTTATATATATATATATATTGGTTATGATAAATTAAAGCAATTAATTTTAAAGCTAATTAAAGCCATTAACGACAATTATTTGAAAGTTCTCTCACGCACAACCCTCACCTGCTGTATCCTCTGAGGACTCCAGAGGTGGCACAGAGGTTGTCAGCAGACCAAACCCTGTAAAAGCCATTTTGCTGATCCGTTTTGTGCAGTGCTTTTCCAGATGTTGCCTGTGGGAACAGGGAGAGACCTGGATCTCTGGAAGCAGAATTGCTGCCTTTGGGAAATATCCTGCTCCATGCACCTGCAAATGCCCACGGGAGCCGTCCTGCCTTACCTGGCTGAGCTGAGGGAACGGGCTTGGGATTTTCTACGTCCAGCTGGGAACTTCCCTGGTATCACATGGAAGGCTTTGGCACAGGGTCCCTGGGATTTTGTGGTGTTTGCTCGCTGAAATCAGCTGCAAAATCTTGTTAAAACATTGCTTGAGGTCATTCCATGGGCAAAGCCAGGGTGTCTCATGTACTGCTGCACTATTTGAGATGGCATCTGTACAGAGGCTCCCTCAAAAAGAAAGTCTTAATTACCCATTGTTCCTCTATTCTGTTGTTCCACTTATTTGCCCACTACATTAAACCTGCTGTACCCAAAATATTCATTCCTCCTAAACAGAAAAATGCTGAAAGTTAAACTTTTAACACAAGCCTTCCAGCCACAGAAACCCCTCTAGCTTGGTGGCACGTGAAATGCTGGAACATAAGCCCAAAACGTGCTGATGTTTGTGGTCTGGTAGCACAGAACCAGAAGGTGGCAATGCCACACGAGCTGCTGTTAACAGGGGGGGCCTGGGAGGGGAAATGCAGAATCCCTGAGAGATGGGAGAAGATCTGAGACTGACCCTGAGCGCTGGGGAGGGGTGAGCAGGGCTGGTGGGGAGTCCCAGAGCTTTTGGAGCAGGGCAAGGCTGGCTGGGAAAGCAGGGAGGGAGGGGAGAGGGCAAAGCAGGACCACAGCACCGGCATCACCAGTGGATTGGCACATCCCAGAGGGGAATATCGGCAATAAACCCAGGCCACACCACCCCTCTGAGGCAGCACCTCCCGGGCACGTACCAGGTCAGAGGGGGATTGGGATGAGGCCTGGAAAACACTGCCTGGGAACAGCTAAAGCACTGGTGCTGCTGTGCCCTGAGGGCCCTGCTCTGCTTCTGCCTCTGACTGACCCACACGGCAGCTTTTCAGTGGAACGGGCCTTTGACACTGACTGCAGGCACTCATTAACTGGTCCTCAAAAGAGATTTTGCCGTGGAGTCCTTTGGGGTGGTGCAGCATCTTTCTGTACACGCTTTGAAACACAGACATGAATCTGAAGTCCAAAGAAAAAGTGGAAAAAGGAGAAAAAAGCCAAGCAGGGCTTTTTTATAACTTGTTCTTGCTTGTCATTTGAAGGCAAACTGTTCAGAGGTGACATTTGACTACGAAATCCTCCGTCACACACTGCAGTCACCAATCCCTCCTTGAAACTCCCATAAATTAAACTGCAAGGCTCATCCCTGCTCAATACTCACTGCAGTGCCAGAGCACAGAGAAAACAGCCAGAGGAAAGGGCTAAAACCCACTACTGAACCCGGACGAGGAGGAGACAGGGGTTTTTCAAAAGGTGCAGAGCTGGTAGGCACATCCAGGCCTCTTTAGCAGGGAATGACAGGAAACAAATACAATCCAGGCCTCGTTCTACCTAACAGCACAACGAGTCCCCGCGGCTGAGCTGCGCTGATTCCAAACACAACTGAGCTGCAGCCAGTTCCTGGGTGTCCACTGACTGCTCTGCAAAAAGGGAAAGTTAACCCCGGGATGGGGACACACAAATTGGTATGAGGTGAAATTAGTAATTTCCCTAAGTGCCAAGCCAGACAAAAGACTGGAATCCCCTCCCACGCTGAAGAAAAGGCATATCTGTTGGAGTGTAGTGTTGCACTGTATCTCTTTTTGTGTTCTGCCTTTGATGGAGGAAATCAAGCCTGTTTGCTCTCTGCATTGAAGAGACTTGCACATCCCAGCTTGCAGGAGAGTGGCGTGCAGGTGAACACCTTCCCGTTTCAGCAGGGTAAATCTCTTTGTGCTGCCTGTGAGGTTACGGTGGGAAGAACTTCCCCCAGCCACGAGCAGGCAACGTGAGCTACTGGTGTTGTTTGATTTTGATTTCCTCCCGTTCAGCTCGAGGCTGTCAGGGGTGCACTGAGCCTTCAGGCGCTGGGTGGTGTTTCCCAGCTGCTGTCACCACGGTGTGACAGCAGTGCTCACAGTGCAACAGGCTGAGGGTCCCCAAGGACCACCGTGGCACCAGGTGGGGATAGCAGGGACTGAGAGCTCCAGCTCCCCCAGGGGAGAGGCCTGGCCTTGGCTTTGGGAGCTCCAGCTGAAAGCAGCTGATGCAAAACCTCCTCATCACCTTAAATCCACTGCTGCTCCTGGAAGGGTTCTCCTGCTGTCACCAAAAGAACAGAAATGGCTGTGGTGGGGTTCATCACCCTGTGCTCATGGCTGTTCTCTCAGCATTTCCCTGCTGCCTTTACAGCGTGCTGTATTAGCAGTGCCTGCAGGCCCAAATCCAGCTGAATTTAACTCAATTAGCAAAGTGATTGTCCCTTTGCACTGGCAGCTTTCAGAAACACACACTGCACACAACGTCCCACGGATGTTCAGTTAATAACCTGCAGGCAAGGCTGGCTCTGCTTGCTGGGACAGTGATGGAGCAGCCCTGGGAAGGAAATGCCCCATCCAAACCAGGCACCGCAGGTGAGGGATGCAGCCCTCAGTGTCGTGGAACTGATGTTGTCACCTCCAAACAACCCCAGCTCCTTATGAGAGAAAAGCCCTTCCCCTCCTCTGAAAGCAACACAGTTAAATACGGGGACAACTCCTCCTCATTTCTTCCTGATTTCATTGCTTTCAGGACCAGGGAGCAAGACTCCAAGAGAAAGCTTGTGCTGTGCTCCCCCAAAAAGATCTGTTCCCCAGTGCAGGTGTCACTTCGGTCACTGGTAGCAGGGAGGATGCCTGGCAGGTTTAGAATCTGGTGCTGCAGGTTTTTACACACAGCTGTGGGGATCACTTGCCTGTGTCACGATACTGCTCTAAACATCTGCACGTTTGGGATCTAAGTTTTATTATCCTGCAAGTTTCCTCCTTGTTCCCCAGCACCACCTCTCCAGGGATGGAGCATCTTTGTGGGCTGAGGGAGTACTTGGGATAACAGTTTTGCAAAGTGTTCATTCCCTTGGTTCATGCTAAGCACACCCTTTCCCTGCTGCAGCTCTTTGTTGTGTACTTATTGATGAGTGCAGAGCCACAGGGCAGCATTTTGAGGTGTGCACCGTATCCCAAAGCAGGTGCCCGGGAAGGGAACTGCTCCCCAGCAGGTACCACCACAGGTCCCTTCTTTGGAGCCCAGTCCTGAAACCAGGCAGAGACCTCATTCTGCGCTGCAGACCCAGCCTAACGTGGGGTTAAAGATGTGCCTGCGGGAACCTGGAAAACTCCTCTGGAGCAGGTGAGGCCCCTTGCCAGGACAAAGTGGCTCTGTGCTGCTGTCACCTACAGCCCTCCCTGCTGCAGGCCAGGGCAGCACTCTGCAGGTTCAAGCTATTCAGCCTAAGTGTCCTAAATATCCTAAATAAAACAGCCCTAACTACCCCACAACAGAATGAAACTGCTCTGTGATGCTTCCTTTTCATTCCCCTCCTCAGTTCCCAACCACATTGTCTCTCTGCCCACCCTCCCACCCCAATCTTGAGCCTCCACACTGCTGTTCCTGACCTTCCAAGCCCTGCTCCTGCCCCAGCACACTGAAACATCTTTGTGGGACACCTGCAGAGGTGACGGAAACAATTCTTGTGTCCCTGCACTGCCTGGAAATCCAGTCCTGCAGCTCCCTGGGGAAGTGCAGAGAGCTGAGCCCACAGCTCCAACTTGTCTGTGCCATGCTGGGGGGAATCTTCCCAGACCCAGCTACTGCTTTCAAAATCCCCACACTCTGTTTTATTTTACTTTTAACAGCAGCTCTGTCTCTGCTTTTTAAAGAGGAGGCAGGCAAAGAAGGGTCATTTAAAAATCTCATCATTACCAGCTGCTGATTTTCTCACACTTAGTGAGGTTTAGAGAGGGCAGAGGATTGGGTTTTCTTATCTTTTCAAGTAACTTTTATTTAATCTCCTTTTCCTGGAGTATTCCAGTGTATATTTCAACTAATAGTGTGGTATTGCAGTGACCTCAAAGAAAGCTGATGCTCTTCCTCTGCTTGAGTCTTTTAGTTTCTTATTGCAGATCTAAGGGGCTTTTTTAGTGCTCTGTTAGGAACTTGTGGCTGAGGACAGAGTAGATTCCCCTCAATTGTATTTCCACCAAAGCTTTCTTCCACATCCCTCTGCCTTCTCCAACAGGGGATCAATCCCAGCCTCGCTGCACTTAAACAACTACAAAGTTACCCGGCTCTCTAATACCTCTTGCCGAGTTAATTAACGGCGTTTAATCTCTGCCGAGATGAAGTGAAGCTGAATCCATCCCTGGAAATTACTTTCCCTAATGGAATGACGCACAACCCACCTCACACCCGGGCGGGATGGGATGCCTTCCGCAGCAAACAGGATGATGATGATGATGATGATACCGACTGCCGGGGACTCATTTTGTGTTTCTTGGTTTCGTTGGAGTGGAAATCCCGCGGTTGTGCGAGGAGCCGAAGGCCGGGCAGGATTCGCAGGGGAAGAGGGACGCCCGCTGGCCGCGGCTGGAACGGAGCGGGAGCCGCGGGGATTCGGCAGCGAGGGGTGCCCGGGTTTATCCCAGGAAAACACAGCGCGGGCGAGACCTGCAGAGCCCGGGGAGCCGGGGCTCGGTGGCAGCGACGGAGGAGCAGGGCACGGGGCTGGCGGGGATCGCGCTCCGTGCCCGAGGCGATGCTGCAGCGCCCGGCCAGCCCGCGGAGCCCGCGGCAGGAAGGGCCCGTGGGGGCATCAGCACCTGGCGGGACCAGGCACTCCAGACACGGGCACGGGCCGGACCGGGCCACATCGGCCCCTCCCGAGCTCTTTTTATCCTGTCCGGCACAAAATCCTGGGAGCACCTCGGGAATGGCAGCGGGAGCCACAGCCTGGTCAGTTGTACGGAGGGTGTTGCCTCTGAAAAGCGAGGGAGACCCTTCACCAGGTCTGGGGAAAGCACACAGGGCTGCCCGACCCCACCCTTAACACCAAAACCAAGAGTGACCCTAAGCCTTACTCTAACCCTAATCCTGACAGCAACCATGCCCCTACCCCTGCTCATTCCCATAATCCGAATCGTAGCCCTAACCCACGTTAACCCTAACCCCTGAACTAACCTTTACCATAAACTTGACCCTAAACCTGACCCTAATCCTGCCCCTTAGCCTATCCCTAAGCCTTACACTGACCCTGACCCTGACCCTAGCCTCTCTACCTTACCCTAAGCCTAAGCCTTACACTAACCCTGGCCCTAACCCCACGCAGCCAAAGGAGCCTCAAGGCTCTCGGAGCTCCCCCGGAGGAAACCTGAGGAACAACAACTCCTGCTGGACCACCCCAGTGACTGCACCAGGCAGCAGGTGTTTCCTCCAGGAACAGAAGCAAAAGCTGCAGGAACTACGGCTGTGCAGCTGGATCTAAAATACAGCGGCAGAGGCTGCTCTGGGGCCCTGGGAACAGCTGATCCAAGCAGCCTGTGTCCATGCTGTGGAGCTCCCTCAGGCTCCCTAACACCGTGGCCACGGGGAAAATGCTCCTGTGGCCACGTGTGCCCCTCTGAATTAACCTGGGGGAGCCTGGGGGTCTGGAGCAGCAGGTGCCTGAGGGTACCTTCGATTCTTGTAGGAACAGTGACAGCAAAGGCTCGTCCAGTGTTTCGGGAACAGGGAGCTGCGTGTTGGACATGCAGCAAGGAGTGCTTGGCTCCCTCCTTGCCCCACTCTGAGCACCCCAGGTGTCGATTTGGAGCCTGCTCTCCATCCATGGGCAGCCTAGAACATACTTAATATTCTATTCACACCTCTCTGCAGCTTTATGAATCCGAGTTTCTGGCTTTGATCTGGTTCCCGCAACATTAATTAATTTCAGGCTCTCTTGCTTCCTCTTTATTTTTCAACACGCGATTTCTAATTACTTCCTTGAGTTACCTATTTTGTCTCAAACAGTACTTTTCCCCAGCAGCAGACCACGGGGATGGTGTACCACTGTCTGCCTGCACAGGGGCCGTCAGCCAACGGCACCCCTGGGAGCTGGGGACTGGCACAGCTCTCTGGCACAGAGGTTACAGGGTCTGTCCTAGCACAAAAGCAAGGCACCCGTGTTCCCCTCTCCAGACTGCACACGGAAGGGCAGGGGCCACTGCAGGAGGCAGCTTCCCTCTGTCTGCCCCTGTCTGTGGCTGGTGGCAGCACAGAGCTCTAAAGCCAAAGCGTTTCAGACGTGGAGCTGGTGTACACGTGTCACTTGTCACCACTCGCGCTGCCTCCTGCTTGAGGCCCTCACTCTCTGCCTTCATTTCACTACTTCACTGACTTCCTGAAGGTTTGGGATTAGCCTGGTGGTATTACCAGCTGGAAATAATCCTACCTTAAGTAGCAAACATTACACTGCTGCAAGAGATGCTGTAGGAACTGCTGCTTACACCGCACCCCATTTTAATGCCATTTCTCTCCTGTGTCTTTTATTGTCAGTCCCTGGAGAGATGTGGAGCTCTGCAGAATTTAAGCACTGCAGCAAGCCCTGTCAGTCTTGCTGGCAGCATGTTCAAGATGTTTACTTTCTATTTCTTTTAACTGCCATGTCTTCACACTTTTCATTATCTTTCAGGGATGGAAAAAAACTCCTGTGGCATCAATGAGCCAGATTAATTAGACAATCCCAGAATGGTCTGGGGTGGAAGGGACCTTAAAGACAATCCAGTTCCACCCCCTGCCATGGGCAGGGACACCTGCCACTATCCCAGGTTGCTCCAAACCCCGTCCAACCTGGCCTTGGACACTTCCAGGGATGGAGCAGCCACAGCTTCTCTGGGCAGCTGGGCCAGGGCTCTGCCCCCTCCATGGTGACTTCTCCCTCATGCTGGGGTGGAAATTGTTGTGTTTTAGTTCACGGCCACTGCTCCTCGTCCTGGCCCTGGGCACCACTGAAGTCTGGCACCATCCCTGACACCCCTTGGAGAGATTTGTGTGGATTGATGGGATCCCCTCTCAGTCTTCCCTCCTCCAGACTGACCAGGCCCAGTCTTTCCTCATAAAAGACAAGCTCCAGACCCTATGGAAATTGCTCTGTTGGTTGTAATTATTCCCTGACTCACGTTCATCCCTCCCCCACTTATCCAATTGACTGGAAACAGGGAACTGAAGGAGAAAGCAGCCACCATGACACCACACTGAATGTCATGGACACCCAGCGGCCCAGGCTGTGTGACTGTGCTGATCCCTTTCCTACCCTGGCACAAGAGAGAATTCCTTACCACAGCTAATTACTGCTTTGCACTAATGAAAAGGAAACACTGACCAAGCCTCTCAGCCTCCCAGCGCCCCAGGGCTGCTCCAGGACCCTCCGTGTGCTCCTCCTGCCTGCTTTTGTCAGGGTTGGAACAGGAACAGCACCCAGCCCTGCAGCTGCTCCAAGATTCCATCACTGCACACACACAACACTGAGGTGCCACGTGTTATTGACAGCTTGTGGCCAAGGAAAAGAGAACCAGAGGAAGCAATTTTCAAAGGCTCTCTTTCCCCCCATTCCCGCCTGGAATAAGGCAGAGCCATAGGAAGGTTCCCAAACCCTGGGCTGGGTTCACTCAGCAGTGCTGGCAGCCTTCACTCAATGTGCTTGGCAGGTCTGGGAACGGAAAGGAGTCCAAAAGACAAGCCCAGTGCTCAGCAGAAACACCTCAGCCACTGCTGAGGACAAGATTAAAAGGAAAGCAAGGTGCCCAAGCTGCCAGGAGTGGGAACACGAGCTGTGGGAAGCACTGAGCGCTGTGCCCACCGTTACCAGGCCACAGGGAGCAGGGTCACATCCGTGACACGTTATTTGCAGACAACAGACTTGGAGGCAAAGTCCTTCCTGTGCTGTCCTGGAGGAAGGCAAGTCCTGCTGGAGGAGGCAACACAAAACAACGGGCTGGTAAAATGAGAATCCAAAGCACCTCCCAAACCTCCATCTATGGGGTGGCCCTGCTCTCCCACTGCTGCTTAGTACCAGGGGCTGTGCAAGGCTCTTGTCACAGCTCTGGCAACACCACCTTGTTTTCTCAGAAACCGCTTCCCTGATGGCCAGCAGCCACCTTTCAGGGACAGCCTGCCTGTCTGTGAGCAATCCTGCTTCCCCCAGGAAAAAGTCTGGGAGTCAGGCTCTCACCCTGGGGCCAGGGAAGCTCCTGCCCAGGCTGCACAGAACATCCACCCACAGCACCCTCCTGGAGTCTGGGCTGAAATCCAGCACCCCAAAGGGAGAGGGACTGGTCTAAGAACTGGCCACAGGGAGACGTGGAATTCTTCTTCTGGAATTTGCTGCTTTCTAGGTCACTTTTTAAAATACTCCCTGAAGGTTCCCTGTGACCAGCCTGGGAAAGAAGCAGGAATGGCTGGTTATGGATGTCCTAAGGGAAACGGGAACTCTCCCCTCAGCAGAACATGAGCTGAGCCTTACCTGAGGGCTCCTTCCCGAGCTACACCAGCTGGGAGGTGGGAATGCAGGAACGCCTCCCTAGGATCACCCTTCCCACCTCACACACCTCCTGTGTGAGGCCTGATACCTGACAAATGTCCTACAGATGCCGCTCTCTGCATTTGGGTTTTTTTCCAGTATTTTATTTCTGACAGGCATTTACAACGTTCCATTCATAGAACTAAAAACATAAAAATAGACCTTCTTTCAGCTTATAAAAGAAATATATAAGAACCTTTGACATAGACATGTCATGACATTATGTACAAGAGCCACGGTACCTTCCCAGTACCAGCCTTCCAGTATTTGAGTGCTGACTGTGTCCTCTGGGAACAGCCCAGGACAGCCAAAAACCTCCAGCACGCTGGGACACAACTGACAGGTGGATGATACAAAACAACCATGTGGTCATACAAAGGGGGTAGAAACTCTTCTAAAGCTCTTAGGAAAGGAAATCAGGAGATAGCAAAAAGTTAATAGAGAAAGCTTTCATAAGGTCAAGTATAGTGCACCAGAAACCAGGGAGGGGAGGGGGGCAAGGGGAGGATGCCAGCTGGGACACACAGACAGTGATGGATTTTTTTTTTTGGGGGGGGGGATAATTTTTGTTATGTTTTAAAATATAGTCAGAGTGGATTTTATAAAATATAATCCTAAGGCTATTATAAAATTTCAGGTTTTCAAAGTACCCACCAATGTGTCAAACATCGATAGATACCAACAAAACAAAATGACAATTTCATATAATCTTCCTTTTTTTTTTTTTCCTATAGGTGAAACTGCAATGGGAAAAGCTATATAAATCTTAAAAAAAAAAAAGTGCTGTTTTGTGTTTTGCATTTGGAAGTCTACTTAAAAACCTCGAGATTTTAGTCACATTGTACCCTGTTTTAGATGTTTAAATAAAAGATTTAAAATGTTAAAGAGATTTACTTGTGTAGAACTTTTTTCATACTCTATTGCAGTGGAAAAGCTTTTATAAAGGAATTAAAATACACTAGTTTCACCCACGGTAGGAGAGTGGGTGAGGTCTGTTTTTTGGCCATGAATTCCCTGTCCCCTAAGCCCAAACTCTGCCAGAGAGGGTGGATCAAATGGACCTGTGGCTCCAGCAAGGGCACACCACGGATCCACTTGGTCCACTGCAATTAAGTCATGTCATTTTATTTATTATTCTTTTTATTATCTAACTAAACTCCAGTCTCAAACATATACAATAAACCTTTTCCTGAAGAAAGTTATACCTAAATAAGAGTTTCCAGTTCATATTTTAATATAAAACCACCATTCCTAACCCTCTGCAAAAAGCTAGCCTCGTATCCTAGACGTGGAGCTACCCTAAAACTCTCAACCCTTTGTGCCCCTGCATCTCAGGTAAAGTACAAAAAAATATTTCTTCAAGTGTTAAATTTGGATCTCTTTTAAGAGAGTTTGGCATCTTTACAACAGTATGTAAAACTAGAGCTTCCAACATTGACATTAAATTAGACCAGCCACGGACCAAGAGGACCTAACACAACATAAATCCCAAACCTTTGCTCACGCATTCCTAAAATACATGTATATTCTCTTACACTTAAAGAGGGAAAAGTAGTAAGAATGCTGCGACTGTACAGGTTAAAAAGGCAGTTTCCTCATGAAGGAGATGACCCTGCCACCGATGCCTCTGACAGCTCCAAACCCCTCTGTCCGTGTGCTCCTGGCGAAGCTGACTCGCTGCACGTAGGTTAAGACATCCAGAGTAATTTGTTTTCCAGTGATTATGTTCTCCCCATACTCAATTTCAGCCCCTGATTACTTTAGAATAAATAAAATAGTGTGAAAGCCCTTGGATAACGTAAGACAGGACCTCAAGCTCGGTTCGTTCCCGGTTTTTGAGCGTTTTACACTAAAGTGTGGCCGCATGGCTTCGGACCAATTCAGCTGCCGGAATGGTGTGTGCAAGTGTGCAATCCACGGGGATCATCGGGAGGGAGGGAGGGAGGGGAGGGACGGGGACACCTACGCGTCCGCGCGGGGCCGGTTCAGAGCTCGGTGTTGAGCTTCCTGCCGGGCACGAAGTCCTCCCGCCGGACCCAGATGACCTCCTCGCCGTGGCCCTCGGCGTCGCCGTTGATGCCGGGCAGGGCCGCCTGCTTCCTCAGCTGGGCCATCCTGGCGGCGTGCGTGTCCCCGGGCGGGCCGGGCCGCTCCGGCCGCCGGCCGCCCGCCAGGGACGCGGCCTGCAGCCGCTCGCGCAGGTCGCGGTCGCCTCGCGCGGCCTCGCAGTACTCGTCGTCGTCGCTGAGGATGTCCGTCTCCTTGATGTCCTCCTGCTCCTCGTACTGGGCCAGGTCAAACTGTTCCTCGACCCAGCGGTCAGTGTCCCCTCCCTGCGGGGCCTGCGGGGGCTCTTTCTCGGGGCTGCTGGTGTAGACGGCCTCTGAGTCAATGGTAAACCTGTTTCGGGCCAGCCGCCGCCGCCTCCTCCCAAGAGACTTGCTTGGGGCTGACACTGCACACACAAAGATAAAACCCCACAGGCGTTTTACACACGGGACAACTCTCTGGGGAAAGTTAAGTCTTTTCCAGGGGCCCTGCATTCAACACTGCCAGGCACCACGCAGGAGAACTCCCACGAATGACCTGGTCATTCGGCATCCTCCCTGCGGGCATGTCACACTCAGCTCCTCAGGTGTCTCTCCGGCTGGGAAAGGAGTTTCTGCTGCTCAGATCCACCGTGGGGACCACGGCCCACAACTGCTGTTCCTCCTGAGCCGTGGGCAGCCAGCCAGCACCAAGGGCATCTGCTCAGCTCAGCTTCTCACACGCTGCTGCCAGCACGCCACAAAAACCAACAGCTTCACACCTCGCTGAGGGAAATTGCTTTGTCTGGGCTGAGAGCAACCCTGCAGTTTCCCAGTGGTCACCTCCGTGCTGAAGATGCTGCGTTATTTACAGGGAATTAAGTTCCTGTCCTCCCTTCCCCACTTCCTCCCTACTGGGGGGGAAAAAACAAACCCCCAAATCAGAAGGACTATTGGAAGTTCCTTCCTGAGCATCTACTCAGTTGATCAATGAGTTTTTGCAACTGGCCCAATTAGCAAATTCACGTCTTCTGTGTCGGGACATCTTCCCGAGAGACTCGTGAGGCCAAGCAGGGGCAAATCCTGCAGCTGGAGCCTTCAGGGGCACACACGAAGCTCTGAGGTTGGAGTTTGTCCCCCCACACTTGAACAGCACCTCAGCACTCATAGGATGAATTTATCCAGCTCTGCCTGGGGGCTGGGGTCACATTTTCGTGTCCCTGAGCCTCACAATGTGCTTTAAGTACAATGGCTCAGTAGTTGCAAATCCTATCTGCAGGGAGAGGCCTGGACTCCGAGGTGGGATTTTAATCCCTGCAGGATTCATCATGCAGATTCCCCAAGGAGCCAAACTGAAAGGAGGTCTGGCATCTACAGCAGGTTGGCCCCAGGGGCCGATGGAAGCAGCGCTGTGGGGTTTGCCCTCCTTTGAAGGTCCCTCCCCACAACCTGTGAGGCAGAGGGCCAGCAGCAGCCCCAGTGAGAAGCTGGGCTCAGATGGTGTTGGTCTGGCCTGGCCTGGCCAGAAGAGGAACAGCGAGCCTGGCTGTCTGCATGGCTGGATCTAATGAGCAGAACAAAAAATAAACAACAGACCAGAACAAAACACGCGGCGGTGCCGTGTACTTTTCAGTTGGAAGCAAATGTTTCTTCCCTCCATCATCTAGTGTGTTCTGAAAATGAAAACCTGCTTTTTCCCTGGGATTTTCTCATTGCTTTTGCCTGAAGTCAACTGAAAAGGAAAATCCATGGTTTAGACCAGGCCATTACAAAAACAATAGCATCAGTGCAGGCTTCTCCAAATGTGGCAAGTAGGAGCACCTGCCCTTTAGCTAAAAGGCTAAAATGGGGGACAGCCAAAGCTGCCCCTTCAAACCAAGCTCAGGGAAGCTGCATTTTAGTTTAGAAGTGCTAGGGTTACCTCAAAATTCTGTACATGCTTTTAAGAAACACGCAGCTTCTGCTCTGTTCAGCTGAAACCCCGTTCCAAATTAAAGTGCGCAGCCCGTTGGTACTGACAGGAGTCCCACTTCCCCTTCCATGCCAGAAGGACTGCTCTGAAGCTGAGCCTCGAGTGCAAAGCAAGGTAAATAGAGGCAATTTAAGGCTCTCAAGGAGGTGGAAGCATGGAAAACCAGCAGTTTTTACAAATGCAGGAGAGAATGCTAATCCTAAAATACAAGTGACAGACACCACCACATGTCCTACAACGGTGCTGGGGTTACTGGGATCTTGAAAGTCTGTAGCCCTACAGTACCTGCCCTGTTCATGGCTGGCCTTGCACCTTTTAGAGCACACAATCTTTTTCCACCAAAAGGAACATATTGCTGGGATGAGGGCAAGCTTTCGGTTTTAAGGAGCTGTCTTCTGTGTTTGTCCCGCAGGATGGAGTGCACTGCCTTCAGAAAGTCCTTCCTGTGTTCTGGTGAGCTGCAAAAGAGGTGGGAATACAAAAGGCAGGGTTATCCCCTGGGAAGCGCTCAAAGCTCGCTGTAAATGAGATAAGTAAGGAGCAGTTCTGTGGTTTGAGACGGCGCAAAGCGACCGGCAGGCGCTTCCCCCAGAGGAGGCTCCCCTGGACACAGAGTTCTCAAAGCACAGCTCAATCCACGGTCACTGCGACGGGCAGCCAAGGAAACCCACACACAGCTCATTAACAAAACATCCGGCCTTTCACCCTCTGGAGGTTTCCTCTCCCTCAGTGCCAACCACGCACCTGGCTGTGCCCGACACACATCAGGCTGACCTGTGGGGCCTCACTGAATCTGTCTCCTGCAAACACACACCAAGCACAGTCCTGCACCTCTTCCGGGAAGTAGGAACTGGCTTGGCATCACCTCTGCTGGACCCTGATGAACTTGTAAGAATTCCAAGTAGGAACTTCCAAGTTCTTACTTGAACTCTCCAAACCATGCCAGGGCAGCCACCACCACAGCAATGGACATTTTCCTAGGGAAAGGGCAATGCCCCAGGAGCAGAGGTTGGAATATGGTGCCATGAAAGGAACACAACACCTGGCATAAAGATCCTATGTTGGAGTTTAACTGGAAAATGGCAATGATGATTTTGCCATAAAGGCACAAGGCTGATCAAATTCTATGCCTTTATTTTCAGAGATTTCACAAAATTCTACCTTCCAGAAAAAAGATTTAACACCCTCTCCCCATTCTCCCTGCTGGCTGTTCCCAGATTGCCTTAAAGGACACAGGCAAGCTGGGATCCAGAGATGCAGCTGCCATGGAAAACAGGGAAAGACACTTACCTACAGCAAAGGTGAAATGTCCTTTCCGGCCTGCCCTCAGACTCAGATTTGACATGGACAATCTCACACACAGAATTGGTCTCTGCATCTAAAGGGAGAAACAAGCACAACCTCATGTTTAACTTCACGTTTAACTTCAAAGCATTTACTCCATAATCCTGAGGAAATGGTTCAAGGCCACCCAGGACAAGAGAGAAAACACTGCAAATAACATTAACTCAGGGCTGAAAGGCAGCAGTGAGCAAGTAGCTAATGAAACAGACTCTCAAACCAGCAGGATTTTGTATACACTCAGTCACATCAAAATATTTAAAACCCCAAACCAACCAACCCCAAAAACCCCGAAGCCCCAACCAAACATAACTCAATAAAAACCCTAAACAAACAAAACAAAAGCAAACAAATAAACAAAAACCAACCAAAAAGAAATCCCCCCAAAAAACCAATCCAGCTTTTCAGGTATTCCATGAAGCGTTCTCACAGGGTGCAGAGGCCCTGGCACAGGTTGCCCCATCCCTGGAAGTGTCCAAGGCTGGGTTGGACAGGGCTTGGAGCAACCTGGGATAGTGGAAGCTGGAACTAGATGGGCTTTAAGGTCCCTTCCAACCCAAACTATTCTGTGATTCCATGATTTTACAGCTACCTCCTATACTCTTTCCACTTTCACTTAAGCATTAGAAAGGGAACAAATTGCTTAAATTTTGGAATTTTGAATACCATAACCTTCCCGCAAAGCTGGCAACCACAGGAATGACAATTCACTACGTCTCTTGTCTCACAGCAGCAAGATTGCCTTGGAGTCTCCAGAAGAGGGAGAGTGAACCAGAGTCAGGAACTACTTTGCCCTGGTTTTCCAGAACCCTGCCTGGCTTCTGGAAAGTATTGAAAGCTGGAGAGAGCCACAACTGGAGCCCCCTCCCCTCCCTCCAGGGCTGCTCCTGATGTTGAGGCTGTGGGTGCCATTTTCAGGACGTTGCCCAGTGAAGGCCCCCAGCCCCTCCATTAAAACCCTGCCAAATTCCCTCAGTGGGAACATTACCTGCACTGGCCAAGGCCCGGACCTGCAGGGCTTCCAGCGGTATCATGTGGCGAAACCGGAACGGATCCCAGTCTTCATAAATTGAGGCTCTATGTGATCCTCCCTGGGAGAATTTCAAACACTGTCAGGAAACGGGACACCCCGGGGCAGTCAGACAGTCCTGTGCCCAGCACTGAGGGCTCCCAGCTACAGGCTTGCTGCAATTCTGATTTCCTCGCTCCTGAGGGGCCCCTCTGTGGAGACCCTGCTGAAATCTGGACTAGAGCAGCCCTAAGGCCCAGCAGCTGTCAGCAATCCCTTCCCAAGTTACTCAGCGCAGCCCTGCACTCTCTGCCCAGGGTGCACACACACTCAGGAACACATCTGAGCATGGCTCTGGCCACTCTGAAGTTGCCCTGTGCCAGCTTTACCCAAATCCCTTTTTGGTTTAAGCCAGAGGTAGGGATCGCAGGGCTTGGACTGTGCCTCCTGCTGCAGCACTGTCAAGCCCAGCTTCAGCTCCAGTGGGATCCCTGAGCCACTCCTGATGTAGCTGAGAGCAGCCAGCGCTTGCCTGGTGGCACACGACGCCCAAGGCACTGTGGGAGGTGCTCTCACACACACTGACCAAGGAATCAAACACAAGAGACATTCCCAGTGACACCTTCACCCGTGACACGGATGTGGCAGGCAGGTCAACAACCAGTCCAGCAGACAGCAAAGGATAAAGGACAGCGTGTGCTCGCTGTGCCCACATTCCAGCCCCACATTTCTGTGGAAAGCAAATCTCCATCGTAGCCCCACGAATGCCCACGGCATCACCCCAACAGCTGGTGCAAACTTACAAGTTTCTTCTTCTGTTTGGAGCCATCCTTGTACACAAGGACCACGGCAGTTTTGAACACTAGAGGAGAAAGTCAGAGACAAAAGCCATGTAGTCACAGAATCCCAGAATCCTGGGATGGCTGGGGTTTGAAGGGATCTCTGGAGATCACCCACTCCAACCCCCTGCCCAGGCAGGGTCACCTGGAGCAGTGACACAGGAATTCCAGGTGGGTTTGGGATGTCTCCAGAGAGGGAGACTCCACGCCCTGCCTGGGCAGCTGTTCCAGGGCTCTGTCCCCTCCATGGAAAGAAGTTCTCCCTCACGTTGGGGTGGAACTTGCTGTGTTTCAGTTCATGGCCATTTGTCCTCCTGCTGTCCCTGGGCACCACTGAACAGAGCCTGGCACCATCCCTGACACCCCTGGAGAGATTTGTATGGACTGGGATCCCCTCTCAGGTTGTGTGGGGACAGGACGTGAACTCCTCCAAGGAGGAGTAACCCCATGATGTTTCTGCCACACATCATCCACGTGGAGGTGGAATTTGTCTTTCCTGACTCCAGTTTTCCTTGTGATCTCTTTCCTCAGGCCTCAAGCACACCCTTGTTTTCAAACTGAACGGAATGGATGCTTAATTTTGGACATTTCGTGAAATGAATTTAAAGATTTTGGGAGCAATTAGAGTTGCTGCACATTCCCAGCAGCTTTCATGAAACTTTTGTTCCAGGGTATGACCAGGTGCTTTCCCAACTAACAGGAGAGCAGCGCATCTTTATCTGCTCTCCCAGAGCAAAGCTGGAAGAGTCTTTATCTCTTCGGTATTAAAAAAATTCATAACAATAATGACAGTAATAATAAAATTATTGGCTTCCTAACCAGCATCACTTTTGGGAAACAACAAGGGAAAAACCAGCTGCACAAGAAGAAATTTAGGAACAAAGAAATAGACCCTAGCACATTCTGCATTACTTGATATAATTCTGAAAGTCAGAGAGAGGCTGGGTTGTGAAGCAGAGTTACTTGGCATTGACTGGGCTATCAAACCACATCTTCTCCAAAACAAATACCTTTCTGAAGAGCTCTCAATTTATAGCCTTGGCTGTGAGTTTAAGAAATTCCTACACTACAGAGCAGCCATCTCCAAACTCCTCACCAGCTGTAGGTCAGCAGAGAGCAGAACTGAGCATTGCAGCCAAGGGTCAAACCCACGTTTCAGTTCCAGCCAGCCCTGTGGAAGGCAGTGCTCAGTTCCTGTCAATGCCAAGGCACAGGTGACAGTCTCTAAGGCATCTGAAATAGAAGTCCTGGCATACAAACCAAATGCTGCCAGCTCAGGTTCCTTCTTCCATTTCCCCAGGGAGGCAGGAGGGTTCAGCCATATCACCGTGTTATGCAAGAGCAAATCCCCCATGGAAAGGTCGGCGACCTGCCAACACCAACACACGCACAAGGGCAAGATTTTTCGTCAGCTCAAGAAAGCTGAGGTGAATTTTCAGCTCAAGAAAACTTGCTGGAAGTCTAGTCCTGAACAAAAACACGCCCCAAGCAAACTTTTGCAACATTTCATCAGATGACTGCAAACATGGGCAAACAGACCACGTTGTTTAGCAACAGATGCACGTAAATCCTTAATTGGGGAGCATAAATTAGGTAAGTTAAATCCAGAGTCCAGTTCTTGTAAGTCAGGGCCAAAACCAGATATTTTCTTTGCCTTTTTTTCCCCTTTGTCCATCTTACTCCCCCCACCAGGTTCTTTATATTTTGTGTGAGTATTTAAGCACACACTTGGTTCGGGGTAAATTTAGAGACTGCATCAGGTGAAGTGGTCAAAGCACTGTGTCCCCACAGCTGCTGGGGCTCTTGATCTTGCCCAAAGGCTCCTCTGTGGAAACCACATTGCTGGGAATAGACTAATAAAGGAATTCCCAGCTGTTGGGAGATGCAGCAACCAGACCCTCCTCCTCCTTGTGGTCCCCCAGGGTGACAAACTGAGGGCTACCCCCAGTCCGGGCGTGTGTCATCCCACCCCTCCACCCTCCCCTCAGAGAAGCCTGACTTGAATTCAACTCAGCTCTTGAATTGAGCTGGGATTTATCTGTTTGCACCAGGATCTACTTCAGTGGCACAGCAGGAAAGGTAAATACTGGATCCAATTTAACATGCACACTCCAGGCACCACAATAAAGCCTTTTCCTCTCTCAATCTCATTGTCTGTTACCTCTTTTTTCTCCCCTGTTTGTTCTGCTATGAGCTGGTCAAACACTGCCCCATACTCCTCATGGATTTTCTGCATTTCATTGATGTGGCTGGCAACTTTGTTCATTGTTTTGATGGCCACTAGAAGAGAGACACACAGACGGGGTGAGCAGAACGGAATTTCACACCTCCGCGAGGAAGGGAGAGGAGGAAGGTTCCAGAGCAGAGATGAGACAGGGAAAAGTGGGGTTAACTCCTTACCATCAAGGTGATAATGCTCCTCACTGTCCACGTCAGTGAGAGCAAAGAGCTCCTTGAGCAGGAGGGGGTACTTCAGGATGCGCTGGATGGGTTTGATGAGGTAAGACTCCAGCGTGGACGAGTGCTGCCGGCGCGGGTTCTGGGCGTCCAGGAACGCCTTGAAAGCAGTGTCTGTCTTGGCTGGAAAATTCAAATGAAGCCATTGGAGCAATGAAAAATCATAGCAGCTGCCCTGAGAAAGCGACTTTTCCAGGTTTAAATTCGTTTATCCAGAGACATTTTGCAAGAAAGTGCAGATTTATCCTCGGGTTCACGGAATTAGATTTACGCCCTCCAGGATTTGAGTCACTCTGCCTCGGATGTGCTATTTAGGATTTCTCAACAGGAACCCACCTCCATACCAAGGCAGGCAGTTTTTAATTTCACTGTCCACGACAGACTATCCTGAGTGGGAAGGGATCCCCAAGAGTTATCCAGTCCAGCCCCAGGCCCTGCCCAGACACCCCGACAATCCCACGCTGTGCATCCCTAGGAGCGTTGTCCAAAGGCTCCTGGAGCTCTGGCAGCCTTGGGGCCGTGCCCATTCCCTGGGGAGCCTGGTCAGTGCCCAGCACCCTCTGGGGGAAGAGCCTTTCCCTGATATCCAACCTAAAGCTCCCCTGGCACAGCTCCAGCCGTTCCCTGGGTCCTGGCCCTGTCACGGGGAGCAGAGGTCGGAGCTGCCCTCAGGAGGAGCTGCAGACAGCAAAAAGTACTTCTGGCCTGGCAACTCTTTTAGGGCAGCATAAACAGCTTTAATCATCTGCTCCCTTCAGGCAAAGGCTCGAGTTGGGTATCTGTAAGAAGTCACTGCTTCTAAGCCCATGTGCACCTACAATATTGGCAGGTCTGGTTCTTGTTACCTCATTAAACCTTCAAATGCAGCTCTGAATAACAACAACCAGCAGGAGCTAAGAAGGAGGCAGGAAGCAGTGAAGTCAGGCTAATGCACCAGATTTGGGGAGCACAGGCAGACTGGGCACTTGATTGCCATCATCTTTTCTACCTGACTGCTACTGAAGTTACAAAAATGCCCTTTTCTCTGTTGCTCCCTCCCCTGGAACATAAGGAGGGAAGTAAGGAGGAGGTGGTATTTAAAGACACACAAATTATTCAGTGCAGGAGCAATTCCACACAATTGCTTTAATTAAAGTCATGTCCCTTGCCAAGGCTAGGGGTTTTTTTTGCAGACAATCACCTGATTTCAATAAAGTGATTTCAGTTTCAAATCCAAAAGCCACCTGCACCTCAGCTGAGGACACCAAGGGACACCTGAAATACGCTGAGGCTTTTTAAGAGATTTATCTCTGCAATAGAATTTTAAGTTCTGTTTGTGCTATAATTCAAGCACAACCATTTCTCATTTAGAAATACAGTCAGCAATGGAAAAGAAAAGCAAAATAACCAGATCTACCCAGTCTACTGCTTTAACACTAGAGTCCAACAAAATAATGCCAAAAGAAAGCATGGACGTGACTAGCAACAAATCATTTATTTATGTATCCCACAGAGCTGCCAGGTATTCTTTGCAGCACAGGGAATAAAAGTTTACAAGTAGAAGTGAAAAAAATAACAAAAAACCCCCACACACAGGAAAAAAAACCAAAACACCAAAAACCCTAAAACAAACAAACAAAAACCACAAAAAAACCCCAACCAAGAAACAAAAAACCCCAAAAGTTTTGACAGTCACACATCCAGATGTTCTTTGAAAAATAAAGAGTTCCTCCCTCAATGGCATTGCTCCTACAACTGCAACCATTTATTTGTTTCATGTCTTGGCCAAAAAGGAATTGCATGAAGCACTGGTAACTCCAGGAGATTAACACTTTCACAGGGGAAAAACATCACTCCCAGGCAAGTTGGCCCAAGAGCCAGAGCACAGTTCTTTTATCTCCATTTCAGCAAGCCAAGCTCTGCTAGGAATTCCGACATGGAAACTTCTCAGGCAAATTGGAACGAAGGAGAGAAGAAGGAGAGAGGAGAGAGCTAAAACATTCAGACAGCTTCCATAAAACATTCTCCCAGGCTGATCCTTTCCCAGTGGCTGCCAGTGTTCCAGCACATTGGCCGGGGCTCCTGCGGGATTGCCACCAGCAAGGATTCCTTCACAAACTCCAGGAGGATCCAGAGGTCACCACAGAGCCACCACTACTGGCTCCAAAGCACGCAGTGACCCCTCAGCACAGAGCCACAATGTGATTCCCATTTAGGAAATCTTCCCGTGTGGCTGAAAACAAAGCAAAAGTGCCAAGGGAGAATAAACAAAGTGTGGGGCCGTGATGACTCTGGTTTTTAAGGCTCTTACCTTTCACCAGGACTTTGGGGACTTTTGTGTGGCTGGCACAGAAGGCACTGTACAGCTTGAACCGGTCAGCGTAGTACAGAAAGGATCCACCCAGGGAGAACAACACTTTCTAGGATTTAAAGGCAAAAAAAGCATTAGTAAAATCAATTTAATTGTTTTGCCTTCAAGCCAGGTCATCTAAAGCTTCCATCCAGCTTTTGGATGACAGGACAATGCATTTTTAGTGTTTTCACACCAGGACATGGAGCTGCTGGAGTGAGTCCAGAGGAGGCACCAGGATGATCAGAGGGATGGAGCAGCTCTGCTGTGAGGAAAGGCTGGGATTGTTCAGCCTGGAGAAGAGAAACTTTGGGGTGACTTAACTGTGGCCTTTCAGGACCTGAAGGGAGCCCACTGGAAAGATGGAGAGAAACTGTTTCCAAGCGCCTGAAGGGACTGGCTTCAAACTAAAAAAAGAGTAGGTTTAGATGGGATATTAGGAAGGAATCCTTCCCTGTGAGGGTGGGGAGGCCCTGGCACAGGGTGCCCAGAGAAGCTGTGGCTGCCCCTGGATCCCTGGAAGTGTCCAAGGCCAGGCTGGACGGGGTTGGAGCAGCCTGGGATAGTGGGAGGTGTCCCTGCTCACGGCAGGGTGATCTTTCAGGTTCCTTCCACCCAAACCATTCTGTGATTCCATGATTCATCTACCAAGACACAGGCCCAGCCTTGGTGTGTGGATTCAGCTCTGTCATCACCTCATTACCAAGTCCCAGTCCGGAGGCACCACTGACTCCACAGGGACTGGGCTCACAGCTCCAGAGCTGTATTTAAAAGCCTCACTGATCTTCAGAGGCCACAGGGAGGACTGGATGTGTCTGACTTTGCAACGGATCAAGGACTGAGGAGCTGCAAGCAACACTTGTCCTGCACAAACAAACCAAGGCCCTCACTTCCTCGGAAATGAGTCTGTGTTAAGGGTCAAACACAATCCTAAAATATCTCAGGAACCAGACAACACATGGTGGGGGGCTCTGAGAACACGTGGGCAGCCTGGGGACAGTGAGGGGAGGGAAGCAAACTGCAGAACTGAAACCACAGCCCCATAATTCACACACTTCTTTCAGACAGTGCCCACAGGGCAGAACCGAAAGTCAGGTTGGTGCCTTTTTTCTGGGAAGAGCTGGAAGCAGCAGCACTCAGGAGACAGAGTTTTCTCTGGAAGAACACTTCCCTGGCACTCCTCTCTTAGAGCTCAGGGCACACAGAGGCTTCCTCCAGTACAGAAGTGTCTCTGTGCTCTCCATCTGGGGCACATTCCCTACAAAACCAGAGCTGTGTCCTAGTTACATGAGGGCAGTGCCCGTGACTGAGGCTCCCTTTAAACAAACACCTGATGGCAAAGACACACATGCACTAAAAGGCAAATTCCATAGTTCTCCCAGGGTTGTATGTCAGCTGAAGAGCAATCCCAGTGGAATTATTATTATTATTATTAATCAAGACATTCCTGCCCTTTACCGAGGTGAGTGGTCAAAGCCAGAGTGGAATTCCCTAAAGAAAAAACATTCCATCAGCTCCTTGCCATACCTCCAGTACCAGTATGGCTGCATTAAAAAGAAAACAAAAATTTTTCCCACATTTTCCTGTTTTTTAAATGAAGTTTATATACCTTACATTTCTACCTGTGAAGATGCACATCTGCTGAGAGCTGAAAGTATTTGCCATTTCATTCCACTATGGATTGGAACTCCAAATACAGAATTCCATGTATTATTCTGATCTGCAGCTCCAGTGGGCTTCTGAACACGGAACTTGCCAGAACAAAGATTTTATGTAACTTTCCATTTCTAGCTTCTCCTGACAGCTCAAGGCAAGAAATCTGGCAGAAGGGCAAGAATAGCACCTAAAAGCACATGGTGTTTCAGATTTCTAGTGCTCTATATGGCTAAATGTAGCATAAACTATACTTGCAGCAGGATAATCTTCCAACAGCACCAGTATTAGCTGAAAATTAATCTTGAGTGGAAGTAGATGCAGGTTTTTACATGAACAGTGACAACAGTCAGAAAAATAGGATGAAGAGCGTTAAAGGTCTCCTCAAAATGTGAACAATGAGACAATGCAAATAATGTATTATAAATATAAAAAAATATAACGCTGTGTGTGTATATACATATAAGTAAATGAAAACAATTATTACCTTAAATTGCTCAACTTTCTCAAGCTTTTCCAGGTCTGGAACCAGCCTTACTCCATCTTCGAGAGTTTTCAGAAACTCTACCTGGAATGCTACCATTTCAGTCAGATTCCCAAAGAGAACATCCAGCTAATAAAAGGGGGAAAAAAAGCAGAATGATGAAAATACCACTTTGCAGCTAAATCCTGTTTTCTAGAAGTGCAGTAATTCCAATTATATCATCAGTGTGATGTCAGGAAAAAGACAACCTACAGATATTATTGAGCAGTACCTTTATGCTCTACTCTGTCCATTATTTGAAAAAAAATGGAATTACATTAATTTCAGACAAACAAGCCCAGCTGGGTGGGCAGAGCAGGGTGGAGGGGCAGGCAAAAGCTCTCTGGCAAAAAGACAAGCGAAGGTCAACATACCTCATCTGGTGTGAGGAAGGTTTCTTTTTGTAGAGGCTTCAGGTATCTCTCCATTAGACAATTTAAGTCCTAAAAATTCAGAAAAAGATTCCCATGTTGGTCCCTCAAACTGCCTCTGAGTATTTCCTGAGGTGGCAAATGATGCTTACCCAGTCTGAGAATTGTTCACACGAGACAAAACAGTTGGATTTCTCAGAATGTGAGATAGCAAAAGGAAACATGTACACATTTCTACTTACAAAATCAATACCTGATCTCACTGAGCAGTAATTGCACACCAGCTACGCCATTTCAAAACGACAGCCTAGCAATGTGGAAATGACTTACTTCAGTGCTTTAAGTTTCCTTTTAGGCACAGATTATAGAATTGAATGCAAGTTCACCAACAGAAACACACACAAAACATAAAGTGAAGTCCTAGAGAAGAAACCAAGATGCTTTTACAGGGAACACGAGGCTGAAACAAGCCCTTACTTTGACGTAGGTGCGTTCAGTCTCGAGGAGTTCACAGATAACCTTTCTCAGCTTGTCTGCATCTGTGAGCTGTCTCATGGTGGCCAGCTGGGGTCCTGCAAATTCCTGAGGAGGAGCACTTGAATCAGAAGGGTTCATTTCATGCAGACTGCGACAGAAAGCAGCGACCTGCTCTGTACTCTTTAAAAAGAAGGGAGAGGAAAGAGCAGAGGTAATATTTTAAGTAAGAGCCATAGGAATCACAGGGATGAGAAGGGTTTGCAGCTGAGCAGCTGCAGCTTGGGGACTTTTGAACAGGCACCAGAAGTGTCTATCCTCTCTCTCTGTGACTGGGGAGAAGCAAAAAAAAAGAAAAAAAAAGGAAAGGAGTTGAGTTGCATAATTCAAATTCATGGAAGTGCAGTTCAGCTACATTCCTGGTTTCAGACACACATGAATTTTAATTAAAATAGGCTCACCTAGCACTTAAGATTGATAAATTAACAAAGAGGCCAAGAATTGGGAACCAAAAATGCCAGTGCAAACAAAGCACGCATCCCAGCCCCCCGCCAATTCCCTAATCTGGGCTGCAGCAGTCCTGTGAACAGCTCTGCTAACGCAGAGGCAGACATTCAAGGTGGTTTTCAGGGAAGCAGAGCCATCCAGGGAGCCAAAGCCTCTCCAGGCTCCAAGCACAAGCTCTTTGGGAAACCAACCATACACCTGATGTGTGTCTGGAAAGACGCCTTGCAGGGTGGATTTCTTCCCCATTTTCCAGAGCTGCTCCATCTAGTTGGTTGCTTTAGTATTTAATCAGCTGCCTATATAAAAAGCCAGTTATCCTCACTTCACCTCCTCGTGTTAGATCATTTCCTCACATCTTTCATTACACTGAAAAGTTTGGAGCAGGAATAGTCTCTGGTGTCAGTGACGACAGCCCCGGGCTTCTAGGATTGCCAAGGCAGCAGCAGGCTGTCTCCATCCCTCCCACAGACCTGGAGGGAGAAGAGCAGCTCCACTGGATCACACCTGATACCCCAGCCATGGCATCTTAACCCAGGCTCAGTGATTTCCCAGCACTGCCTCCACAGCCCCCCAGTTCATACTGAAAGTCCTGTGGGGAGCAGCTGGGGGGGCTCAGCCTGGAGCAAAGGAGGCTCAGGGGGGCCCTTCTGGCTCTGCACAAGTCCCTGACAGGCGGGGGCAGCCAGGGGCGAGTCAGGCTCTTCATGGAAAGGGTGGTCAGGCCTTCGCAGGGGCTGCCCAGGGAGGTTTGGAGTCCCCGTCCCTGGAGGTGCCCAAGGAATTCCTGGACACGGCACTCAGAGCTCTGGGCTGGGGACAAGGTGGGGACTGGGCACAGCCTGGACTCCATGGTCTCAGAGGTGTTTTCCAACCTTAAGGATTCTGTGATTCTATAAAACAATGGACCCAAAATCAGCCTGTTCAACCAGAGAAATGTGAAGAGAGGAGAGAAGAAAAAACCTAACAAAATAAAGAGAGAATAAAGCACATCACCACTCTGCAGTTTGGACACAGAGCCCTGTGCCCTGGGAGATCACTTCAACTCCCACCCACTGGTAGCTGTGATCTCCACATTTTTTAAGCCATGCAGGCTTCTCCCACAGAGCTATTTCCCCCTCCATGCTAGGGACAAGGAAAGACTTCTCCCCCTTACACAGTGGCTTTCCTTAGAGGTCTCTTAGGTGCAAATACTCACCTGAGGTGCCACTGCACAGCACGTGAGTAAAGATGCTTATTACACAAAGGATCGTTTTCCTCAGGACACAAGTGCAAGCAAGGAACTAACTGTAACTGACTGGCTATACAAAAATGCCTCTTGCACACACTTTATTACAGGGAAAATATTCATCTTCAGTTCCTGAGGTGTAAGAAGAAAAGAAGAAAGCAAAAATATGGCAAGTTGAGGGCAGGAGGAAGCAGTGAGTTGGACCAGTCCATTTCCAACTCACTCCACTTCTAGTAAAGTGTCACTGACAGCTGAGATTTATTAGTTTTAATTATTTAATAATTCCTGTTATTTCTCAGCAAGGTTCCACCCATACTCACTGTACGCTTAAGCATAAAACACACCCAAACTTTTAGATTAGATCTTTGGATTTCTGCAGGTGTGATCTTGATCCCAACAGCCCCAAATCCACCAAGGGCAGTAGGTAAAAGCCTGGCTCCAGCACAGGTTAAAAAACCTTCCCAAGTCACCTGCTCTGCTGGAAAGGCACAGAGAACTGACAGTTAATCTGAGCCTGCAGAGACCAGGATATGCAGGGGTTTGCTCAGGAATGTTTAGCTTTGTTAACACTGTTTGAAAAAGACACAACCACTGGTACTTCGCTTTGAGATCTGAACGTACAAATAAAACTAATTCTAATGTATAAACCGCAATAAGGAACCAGACTCCGAAAATAAACCAAGAGTTTTAAGCAGTTCATGCTCGATACCCTGCAGATCCTCCCCTCCCTGTGCAGGCACTTGCAGGAAGTTGCAAAGATGGGTCACCCAGAAAAAGGGAGCGAAAATCTGCTCAGGGTGTGAAACACCAGCTAAGCACTGAAGCTGAAATAACTCATGGAGGCATGTGGTGTGCCCCAGAAGGAGCAGTTACGCCCATCTGCCAGGAAGGAAGCGTAGAGGACTTCCCAAAGCCTTATCTCCACTTGTGCACACTTAATAAACTGCTCGTGGACTTCAGCGCCGCCTGCCCAGTGCCCTGCTCACACCTCCCAAGGAACTTCCCACCCAGCACTCACCCCACACTCCCTGGACAGACAGAACATCTCCAGCACAATCATGTTCACAAACATGTTCCCTTGGCCTGTTCACGAACAATCAGTTGTGGTGTGTGACCCCCTCTGTGAGTGGGGACATCTCTCAAGGCTGAGGGGCTTCCTGCCACCACAGATTCCTGGTGAGTGATCAGGAGCTGAACTTTGAATTCTCAGCCAAGGGATAAAAAGGATTGGCTGTGCATATATAATCCTTCAGATATAAACCACTGACCAAGCCTGGGACTAGGAGCTGCCCCTAAATCCCTCTCTGAGTTTAGGAAACAAGGGGTCCTTTCTGACCCTCATCACCCAGTGGGAGGTTGCAGTGAACAACCAAGTGAACCTTGCCATCAAGTCCCGTTAAACCACTGTCATATGGACCAACAAACTTTGTCACCTTACCAGTTCATATCAATAAATATGTCGTTGTTTCTCTCCTAAAACTGAAATGCACGACTTCACCCGTGACAGCTGCCCTGTTTCATCCCTGAGCACAATCCTGACTACCCTGTATTTCCTTTTAAAGTATCCATTTCCAGACACAAAGCAGGCGCCCACTGCACACAGAGTGCTGCAGGGCACAGCTATTTTGGTGAAAACTCTCCAACAGATTTCACGAAAACCTCTGTCCCCATTTTCCGAGAGAAAGTGAATAGAGTAGGGAAGGTCTAGAACAGAAGCAGATCCTTTTATCTCCCTGCACCAGCTCGGTTTGCCAGCGGCGACAGTGACAGCACAAAACCAGGATTTCTCTAGGAGAATTACGGCATCACACTTCAGGCACAAGTCCGAAAGCAATCCCTTCCAGCAAGCTGAAAATGAGACTGAGGGCTGGCACAACTGGGCTGTGAAGTAGAGTTCACAAACACATTAACCTCTCCTCGGGAGGGGGCTCAGCAGAGGAGCCGAGCTCACATCCTTCCCAAGGAGGAGGATCAAGGACATTCACAACCACGGTGCTGCTGCCCACAGCGGGCAGCTCCGGTAGTTTTGAAAGCCACGTCCTCTCGTGTTTGCTGGGTAAAGACATCCAGGTGCCTGGGCATCAGGCAGACTGCCCCCTGGAACACCACAGACACAGACTCCAAGCAGCACTGCCCTCCCAAACGAAACAAGGCAAACTGCATCCTCTGAGGCACTGCCAACGCCACGGCAACAAACACCCTCCGCAGGGTACCCACGTTACAGCTCAGCCCGGAATTCGGACCCGGCGAGCCAAACAGCCCGAGAACTCCCGTCAGCGCCCCGTTCCCGACAGACGCGCTCACCAGGTACAGCAGGCGGTACAGGGAGTCCCCGTCCCTGCCCGCGCCCTCGCTCCGCAGCTTGCGGGTGCCCCTCCAGAGCGCCGCCATGGCCGGCTCGCCGAGCTGTCACTCAGGCCGCAGGGCAGCCCCCGAGCTGCGCACGCCCCGCGGGCTCCCCCGCTGCACACAGAGCCCCGCTGCTGCTCCCCGGCCGCGTGGGAGCGAGGAAGGGCAGTGCCCACCTTCCTCCCCGCAGAGCCTGCCCGCCTGTGCCATTTGCTCACCACGTCCGCGGCCACTCCGACGCTCGGCGCCGCTTTCGGAGGAGAAACTCCAGCGCAGGGGCTGGGATGCGGCAGGGCGGAGGTGAAGGCAGCCTGGGAATATCAGTGTGTGCCGAGCAGCAGCCCATTGGCTGCGAGCGGCGCTGCTCGGGAATATTAAAACATCTGAAGGGACGCACGCACTGAATTAAAAGAACTTGAAAGAGCCGGTCACGCTACTGGGAAATCGACCCCGCAAATCCCTGTTTTAATCCTTTCACATCTACTGCAACACATTGAAGGTTTGGAGACTTATTCTGGTCTCGAGTAATGCTGCAGAGAGCAGCCGACCTACTTTCTTGGAAAAAATACCTCTCGGTGGCATGAGCGTGTACACACAGAGCCCATCCCAACACGGTCCCCCAGGCACTAGGGCTGCCAGGTAATTAGCCTTTATTGCCAGAGGCAGATGGCTTTAATAAGAAACAGGGAGAAATGCGTGTCCTGCAGTAATTGCAACCGGTGACACTTTTTAAAGCACACCTCCTGTTAATTCAGTTTTCAAAAAACACACAAAGACTGATTCTGAGATTCAACACAACATCCACTCTAGCCTTTGGCAACTCGCAGCATTAAGAACTCGCACACAGACTCAATTTTCAGGGTACCCCCTTTGAACCTCAATATTGAAAGGGCCAAAACAACCACGTCACCACAGAGGCAAGCAACCATTGAAGAAATTAGCCTGCTGTGAAAAGCTGCTGATATTCTGTTGAACAGAGATTGACACAGGGGCATCCTCTAAGCTTTCATAAACCGCCTGAAATTTAGACTCGTGCTAGATGAAAACAAGCCCAAAGAGGTAGCAGAGAGCAGCCTCTCATTTCCCTCACTCTTCTCCCTCCCAGCTCTCTCCTCCCCTTGGCTCCAACATGAAATGGGGAGAGAAAGGAAAGGCAGAAGCTCACCCCAGAGCAGAAGCAATTTGTAGAAAAACTCAGGCCACTGCCAGTTGCATGGCTTAAAGGAAAAGGGTTGCACCCAGAAAGCTGCTTGCTTGCTATCATTCACATAGATTTCAACCCAAGAGATAAGAGGGTGAAATTAGATAGGGAGTGAGTCCAGACAGCACCAGCTATCCCACACCACTGATGCCTCCACCCACCCTAGAAAAGGCTTTCTAGTATTTTATCAGAACAGAAACAGACCCCTTATTTTCCCTTATTATCTATAATAGAATTATTACTTTGACAATAGAGATGGAGAAGAAAACGCTGCACTATCAGGCCTTTAGGATATACAGAAGACAAGCTTTTCCGAAAAAGGAGGAATCCTCAGAGCTACTGCTGGACCTCCAAATCCTTCACCACCACCATCACCAGCTTGGAGGCTTTTGCAGATTAAGAAACAAGAGCACCACTACTAAGGAAACACACACCCACGTGCACACATGCTGGGCTGGGGGAAGGGACACGGGCAGCTGCAGGAGGAGCAGGACAAGGGAAGACACATTCCAGTACCTCCAGTGTCATACATGCCCCTGTCACCAGCGTGAGAAGGCAGCAGGGACCCAGGCCCAGCTTTTGGTAGCATTTCCTTCACTTACCTTCACCAAAAGCCTGTGCTAGGAGAGCAGAGGAACACGGGCTGCGGCGCGTTCCTCTCCTTTTCCCATCAATTATTAACGCTCCCCCAGGATCGCTTTGCTGGCTGCAAAGCCAGGGAGCTTCCTCAGGGAAGCTGGGAGCTGTCCTGCTCCTCGGCAGCACTCCGTGGGGCGGGCAGGATGCAGCCCTGCCCCAGGACCGGGCTGTCCCACGGCAGAAGGCACCCCAAGGCGATTTCTGGATCTCCAGCTCCTAATGCTGCCCCTGTGCTGAAAGGAGGGGAGCTCTGCATTCAGCTGGGAGGCTCCAGCGCTGGAAACATGGGAACGTTCCTCTGCTGAGCAGCAGGGAAGGGATGGCAGCGCTCCTGCCCTGCTTCGGCCCTGAAGGGCAGGAAAACGAAGGGAGTCTCCCCTGGCCTCCACCATCCAAGGAAGGGCAGGAAGATGAAGGGAGTCTCCCCTGGCCTCCACCATCCAAGGAAGGGCAGGAAGATGAAGGGAGTCTCCCCTGGCCTCCACCGTCCAAGGCTGCAGCAGCGAGGGGGATGGAGGGGACATGCCCCTCCCGGTGGTGTGAGGGCAGAGCCTTTCCCTTCCCACGTACAAAAATAACCCCTGTGAAACAGCCCTGAGGACATCAGCTTAATCTTCCGTGGCCTAATCCCAGGAGCGTGGAAAGGTGTGGGAGTGCGTGGACAGGAAAACTCCTTTATTTTTCTCCTCACCGTGTGGTGACTTCCCATGGAAAAAACACATATTGCAAGGATCCTTACTTCCCATGTAGATCAGCTTTCCCAAGCACACAGAAAAGCAAAGGGATTAGGAAAACCCTCAGTTGAGCATTTTTGCTCCCTGCTACCGTATACTGGAATAATCTGTAGGCATTGCAGAATAATTTGGGGGTTTCTGTAGTCAGCAAGGAAACCCATTGAGTACAGAGCAGGGAGGGCAGCATCCATGAGTTGCCGAATTGAATATATATATTGTGTATATTCTATATGTACACGTGTCCTTTATTTGTGGGAGACCATTTCAAGCAATTTGAAACAGTAACAAGCAGAAAAAAACACCACCTCACTCCCCTTTACACAACACAAATACAGAGACCTATTTCTGTATTCCAAAGGAAACAGGCAGTGATGTCAACATTTCACTGACAGACAGGCAGAAGTTCCTCCCGTTGGAAGCCAAGGCTCCTTGGAGCTGGGAGTTACTCCTCCAGTATGTGAATATTAAGCATGAAAGCTGCTAAGGCGCATTTCTCAGTTTAACTAAATCTGCTGAGCTGCAGAGCTAATCGTGTAATCCTTACGCCTTGCTTCAGGCAATTACAGCTCTGAGGATCCAGCAGGCAAGATGCAACCCCCCCTCAGCCTGTCGCAGAGCTCGGGAATAGAAGGCCATGGAAAACACATGGAGAGCACTGATTCCCCCAGCAGCCATGTGTTGTGCTCGGTGCTCTGCCACAGCTCCCTGTGACAGAAGAGACTCGGCTCAAAGCATATGAAAATCCCACATATTTACAGTTACAAATCCCAAAGTATCAACAAACACTTCCACTTACTGAAGAAGAAATTGTTTGTACTTACAAGAAAAAGGTTCCGCAATAACCTGGAAACAAACTGTAGGAGGAATCACCTTCTCTGCACGTATTTCACACACAGGAATGTTTTCCCTGATCTGACTTCCACTGTCTGGCTATCCAGGACAAAACTACAGGCTGGAGTGACATAAGAGACCAGGAAGCAAGAGGCCAAGGTCTTTTCCTTCCTTCTTCTACAGCAGTAGGATAGGGACCAGCTCAGAGCTCACTACAACACATCTTAGTTAAAATAAGAGAGAAAACAGGCACAAACTGAGTGAGAGCTGATTCTCATTAGATCATTAATTGTGTAGAAAAATAGCTGCAAGTTCTCACCATCACCTGTGCAACAAATAGCTAAAAGCAATCAAGATAATCTCGCTGGATTCTGCCTCAGAAGGCACTAATCATCACCTCCTGTCACCGAGTGTGAACCACCAACCACTGAGAAACCCATCCCTTAATCGATGGCAATTAGCAACCCATTTGCACAACCTCTTAGCTATAATTGGAGAGTTTTGCTTCAATTTAAGGTAGATTGGCTATGATTAGTTTGCATTTAGAAACCTGCATGTGAGCTATGCTATTGCTTTAAGGAAATACAGTTTAACTTACATTCGTCCTATGCCTAGAAATCAAGAATAAAAAATGGGAATAATCCACATGGTTTAGTGGAGCTGCTCTGATGAAGGAGGTGATAAACCAGCCCATTTAAAAACCGTGTGGGAATATTATCACGAGGTACTGAAGATGTGAACTGACCCTGGAAAAAGGGCACAAGTCTTGGTGAGGTGCCATCATCAGAGCTGTGACTCGTTCTGTTCAGCACCACCCGTAAACACCTGCAAAGTAAAACCAGCGTTTCCCAGGAAAGGTGCTCTTCCCGTGTGGCTGCACTGCCTTCTCCTCCCTGTCAGGTGCAAATTAAACTTCCTCACCTTGCTCATCTTATCGGCCTCGTCCGACGACTCCAGGTCCTGCGCCTCCGCCTCCTCCGGAGCTGCCTCCGCCGAGCTGTCGGGGTCCCCGCACAGGGAGGGCCCTGCTGGGAGCAACAAGGGTGTGAAAACAGCCAGGAGTCCCCAAAATTCCCAAGAAAAGCTGGCTGCAACCATGGAGTCCCCGTGGAACACGAGCACATTCCACCAAGAGGCTGTGCCAGAGGCACTCGGCGACCTCCAGGGAGGGTTTGCAGCACAGGTTTAAGGACAGGAGTAAAACCGAACAGGTTTTGACCAGACACGCCATTTGGGAACTCTAGAAGCCGATGCAGAGATAAGGCTGAAGTGTCACATTGAAATTCCGACATTCAGCACTCACTCCTTGGCCGGTGAGCAGCTGCCAAGGACCTTTCCACCGCAGTGGTTCCAGTGGAAGCTGTGGAATGCAGCTCCTGGCCCCGGCTTCAGTGGGACATGGTGATTCCACTGCCTGCAGTCCTGCCCTAACACACCCACTTCGGAGTTTCTGCCTGGATGTTTAAGGAAATAAACCCAGTTCTAGCAGTTTTAGGGGTCTGTTATGTTAACTGAGAACTAAATTTCCTTTCCCTCGGTACATGGCAAGAACTGTGCACCCCTAGGCCTGAGCACTCTCCTGGAGACTGCGTGGTTGATACAGCCAATAACTCCTTTGTGACTGCTTGTCACCTGCAAGGGACAAAAGAAGAGAACTAATCCCAGCCCCAGAGCTCTGTGCACAACTCATTTTTCCTGGACCTCACTCTCCTACTCAGGTAGCTGCAAGGAGCAGTGTTACTACACCCTAGCCAGGCTTCACACAAAACTGAATTCCATATACACCCAGCTCCTGGCTATGGCAAATTATACTGACTGAACTCTGACAGGAATCTCCTGCATGCCTGGAGCCAGCATGGAGAGAGATTTTACAGCAGCTGAGTCCACACCAATTCCTTTTATCTTTCCCCTCCCCTCAGCCCCATGAGGAGGAGTTTTCTCTGCAGTGCTGTTCTGGGGTGGGATGGGGAAGACCAACAGTGATCTGGAACATCAGATGCAGCACCCTTTCTGTGGCAGTCCCATGCTGACTCCCAAATACTTGCTATTTTTCATTTAGGCATTTCAGTGTAGGTAAGTCACATATAAACATGCACATAGAAACACACTGCTGTACTGACATATCCCAGTTAAACACTCTGTGGTTTGGCCAAAAAGGCTATAAAACCATGGATGGACTTTTTCATTCTGATAAAATTATGAACTGCTCTAAAATGAGCAGATTTTGAAAAGACAAACCCTGATTAGACACATCTAGTATTCTTATTTAAATGTACGAATGAAGCGTATTTCACAATGCAGAAATTATAGTCTCTAAGAAGTGTGTTTCCTGAATGAATCAGAAAATTCTGCTGCCCCTTTGCTGCCATTGGAAAGCCACTGCTCTTCTTTCAAGGCGTTTCATGTGGATGCACAGTGTTGGTTCCCAAACCTGTGCCAGGTACAGTCCTCCAGCTCCAGACTCAGAGATCCAGGCCTGGGGTCCTCAGGACTCAATATTCAGCTGCTGTTCCTGCAAGCTTTTAGACCCCATTATCAGAAACAATTAGCATGACTGTGCAAGATTTCCACTTTGTTGTATCTGGAGATAATTTGGAAAAAAACAGAATTCAGAAATCCAGAAATAAATTCAGAACACATTCTGCACACTGGGATGGAGCTGAGTTGGTCATCAGTGAAATGGAAAGGACATAAAAGGTAGCTCAGAGCCCAGGCCTCCCTCCTGAAAAGGCAGGGTTTACCTTTGGAAAAGATGAGCCTGTAAGGGTTGTTTGGCAACACAAAATCTATTTGAAGAACTGTTTTTTCTGGAAGAAGTTCAGTTTTCTGAGCCTTGCTCAGATTTTATTGACTCGCACTATTCAGCTTTCTGCTGTCCCTATTAATGTGTAAAAAGAATTCTGAAACCCCTTAAGGTGCCCGTTTCAAAAATCAGAGGAAATAAGAAGTGCCATGATTTGTGTGGGGCAGTCTGTGTTTTTTCACTGCAGTTAATTCCCCTTCACAAGCGGTGTGAAATGCACCTTACAGCTGTTCCTCTCCCCAAACCAGGGCAAGACTATTTGTTGGGGGGGATCGTTTTTTCACTTGTAAGCCAGCAGTTTCTTTTCCTGTATGCTGAAGCCCCAGTTAATCTGCTTCCTGCAGCACACACACTTTGACCCAGCAGACAGCAACCTTTCACTGGAGCAGTCAGTCACACAGCACGTGTGCTCAGGGTGTTCCTGCTCAGGGTGTTCCTGCTCAGGGTGTTCCTGCCCAGGGTGTTCCTCTGCTGCTTGTTAAATGCCATCAGACCAGTAAAGCTGCACGTTCCTGCCCCTTAGCACCTCCCAGTCCCCGTCCCACTTCTGTCAGCTCCGTTCCATCACCTGCTTTCTGCCTGTAAATCTTCCTTCAGCTCCTCTCCTTCAGCAGCCCTGAGCGCTGCCCGGCCACTGCCACTGCTGCCTTCACGGGACGTTAGGGAATGAGAAAGGGAAATCCAGGAAAAAGCAGCAGGAAAAGGTGTCACATCCACGTGGCCCCCAGCACAGGCAGAGGCCACACGAGCCCCCAGGTCGCCTCAGCAGTGTAATACCTGTGACCTTGTGACTAATGCCCATTAAATAACTTCCCACAAAACAGAGGAAGTCTTATTTCACTGGAACAAAGGTGCTGGGGCTTAAAGGCCTGGAGAATCATGGAAAGCTTAAGCACCAGCCCAACACTTGGCTATCATTTTCCACAGCTGCTGCTTCCAATTTGCAGTGTCACCCAAGATTTTAATGAGACTTCCATGGTGTCTGGTACCTCTCTTAAAGCCTCCTTCTTGGTGACAGGCTATATATTTAATTAGTATTATTTATATATTTATTTCAGTGCAGTGGGAATAAATATTTCAAGGCAAGCTCTGCCAGCTGCAGCACAAAGCTCCCAAGTGTGCACCCCACTAACACAAAATACAAACCAGGAATCCTGCAGCTCACTGCCTAATCTTCAAAAAAAAAGAAGAGTATCATCTATTTGGGCAGTCTAACAGCAGCTTCCTTAATCCAGATGCTGCCAAGGAGCAGCCCTGTTATGACAACCTTGCTGAAGAGGCTCTGTCAGTAAATGGAACATCTTTAACAGGAGTTGTTAGGGAATGGTGTCTCAGATTAAATTTTTATTTCACCTATAAATCCACAGCAAAACAGGTGAGTATGCATTTTTTTCTTTCTTGCAAAAGAATTCTGGTTAGCCCTGAAACACTGAAAGAAGGAAACACCATTTTTATACTGGAGTGTTCTGTCCCATTGGGAAGTTCCAGACTTAATAACTTCTCCAAAGGCCTGTAGAACTGAGCTACAGCTGCCACAATTCCGGTCAACAAGCCTTTCCATGAAAAAATTCTCCTGATGTCCAACCTGCCCCTCCCCTGGCACAGCCTGAGGCCGTTCCCTCTCCTCCTGTCCCTGCTCCCTGGGAGCAGATCCCAAATCCCCCCTGGCTGCCCCCTCCTGTCAGGGACTTGTGCAGAGCCAGAAGGGCCCCCCTGAGCCTCCTTTGCTCCAGGCTGAGCCCCTTTCCCAGCTCCCTCAGCTGCTCCTGCTGCTCCAGCCCCTTCCCAGCTCCGTTCCCTTCCCTGGTCATGCTCCAGCCCCTCAGGGTCCTTCTGGAGTGAAGGAAATCTGCTTCTCTTTCCATTCCAACTAGGTAATAAACTGCCAAATACAGAAAATCCACACTGAATGTCATTCACTTTAACCGCTCTCCTAGGGAAAAACGCAGATCCATTGAACATTTCCCTGTGCCAGCTGTACCGTGGGCACTTTCCACGCTCCACAGGCCGGGAGCTGAGTAAGGCACTTGTGCTTGAGGAGTCCTTCGGGAATAAACAGGGGTTTCCATGGACATACAAAAGGAGCGTGCGCTCAGGGACCCCGGGAATGCAGGATTTCCATCGGGAAATCGGGAACACCAGCCTTGTCTCCTGCAGGTGCAGGCCCGGCGCGGCCGCAAGAGGGCGCAGTAGCACCGCAGGAATTTGGGGAATTTGGGATGAAAAATTAATTCTTAACCCAAACTCCTGCGACGGCTGCTGCGGGGAGTGCCCCTGGAATTGTTAAATCAAGCCCAGAATGAGAACAGTGCTTTTCATGGTGCTACAAAAGGTATGAAACCAGCTGTCAGCCTCTTGAAAATAACCCTGAAGAAATTAAGGTCACTGCTGGCCTCAGCTCCTTCTCAAATCCAAATTACTCAACCCAAGGGGGCCTGTGACAGCACGAGGATGGAATAAAAAACAGTGGCCATTCCTACAGTGCAGTGCAAGTTTGTTTCAGTTTTCCAGCACAGACTTTAGCCTGTGTGTTAGCAACTTCAGCCTCTGGGTGCCTTCTGAATGACAAAAGAACTCCCTAGAAACACCCACGTGCTTCCTATCTAAAAGACAAATATACCCATTCCAAGCAGGGGGGGGACTTTCTTTTTCAGTCGTGATCCCTTCTGCGTGGTGATTTATACGCCTCACAGCTGTCCCTCTTCTGCAGAGCTACCCTCGTGCTGAACGTCACAGCAGCACACAAAGCCTGAACCCCAGAAACTCCACCCCAGAGTGAAAGAAGGGAGACCACACACAAATACGGGTACCACTCCCATTCCCAAATCCCTTTCTAATGGCAAAATATCTTCTTGCCGATTTGGGGGAGATCCAAAGCTGTTTCCAGCTCTCCCTGGACGGAGTGGAGCAGAACAGGGAGAGAGAACACTCCTGGTGGGGAGGGGAGACAGACCTCTCGGATCCTTTGAGGCAATAAGGAAAACGTCCTGTGGGGCTCCACACAGAACCAGAGCTAATCCTCCTCGGCCAAATTTATGCAGGCTGTGTTAGCAGGGGAGAACACAGAGCCAGGAAAAGCAATAATAGATGAAAGAACAAAACCTGTGGCTCTGCAAATGCCGCACGAACTCCGTGGGGAAAGTCTCTGTCGTGCCCACGATGGGCAGTGCTCACATCAATCACAGACATAAACTCCAAGGTCACTTCAAGAATAACCTGTTAAGCAAGCACACTGAAGTCACCACGGCCACTGAGCTGATCTGCAGCTCCAGCCCCAACCTCAGCATGTACAAGGGAGTTCCAGATGATGAAAAAGCTGTGAAAGACCTGGGATCTCACAGGAGCTCTGGCAGACACTTCAGGGAGGTCGACTCCCAGAACCACAGCCCTGCTTTGCTCCTGAAAACCTCCCACTGAGCAGCAAGGCACCAGGAAAGCTTCCTTGAAAAAAAAAATAACAAACCACACATCTTTCACATTTTGAAAATAAACAATATGATTTGCCTCATACAAAAAATAAAATCTACCCTTTGCTGCCTTCTCAGCTGATGAAGAATTGCTAGTGAAGAAGATCATGGTAAGATGTCGGCATTACCATACAACCAGATCCTGGATTTCTGGAGGATGGCTGTGCCCACAGGTGTGGTGTGGCACTTGGACCCTGATGAAGGGGGGGCTACACTGCTTCAGGGCCAGAGGCAGAACCTGTGTGCTATAAATACAGCATTCCACAGAAACCACAGAGCTCATCTGCCTGCAATCAGCAAGGACATCAATAAATAGGTCAGTGGGTATTTCATACTTGACTGCTCTCTGCAAGAAGCTGTGGAGCCAGAACCAAAAATCTAAGGTAACGCCACAACATCCCAAATAAAAGCGTGGACCCCTTCTTAATATTTCATGTGGATCCCATTTTAGGTAAGAAATCCCTTAGCACAGGACAAAGCACAGGACCAGAGGACAAAAGGCTTCAGTAAAACAGTTCTACAAACACCCAAATAGAGGGAAATGGGTGGGGAAGATCAAAACACCCAATCGCACACTTGGGTGCACATCCTTGATTTCACTCCCACCGCAGGCTAAGCCATCCCAAATTATTTCATATGGCGACTAAAGGTGCTTCCAGGACCTGCCAGGGACACCTGCACTCCTGCTGTTGGCTAAAGAAATATTCCCCTCATTTTGGGGGGAACGAAGGCAGATCTCACCTCAACATTCCCTGCATTTTGAAGGAACGCAGATGTCGGGAATGCTCCGGCTGCTGAGCCTCCTGTCACCTCGAGGGGAGAGTGCAGGAGCTGCCTGAGCACACCAGAAGTGAAGGCAGCTGTTCCCAGAGACGTGCGGAGGGAAAAGGAAGCCCCGAGCTCAGCTCTGGTCCCGGGGAGCTGTTTAGGGGGGAGGTGGTTTGGCCACCAGGCCCTTCACGTGCTCACGGCAGGACACAGGAAAACAAGGAGCTGTTCCACAGCACTGCCCAGCTCGGGAGGAGCTCACAAAGGAGGGCAGGCATGACTCGAGCTGAGGGCAGCACAGAGGAAGTGTGTGTGCAAGGCAGCAGGGGTGGGAAGTCTGATTTTCCATGAAATGTCCACCAGCCACATCCTACGTCTTCATTCCCCACGTGCTGTTACAAAGGCTGGGCTCCTGGGGCTCCTTCAGCAAACCCTGCGCTGTCCCGCCCTCAGCAAGGGAAAGGACCCCTCAAAGACCCCGAAACCTCGATGCAGAGAAGTGGCAGTGGCAGAGAAGCTGCCTGTGGAGCCCTGCTGCGGAGCCCCCGTGCCCGGACTGTCGCTGCTGCGCGCAGGGATCACGACCTCGCGGGAGCACAGACGCCCCAGCTGCAGCCCGCGGCACCCAGGGCAGGCGCTCACCCCAGCGGAACGCTGAGCTGCGAGGACCCAGCACTCAGGGCTTCCAGGGAAAAATCCCAGGCTTGTGAAAAGCTGGTGTTACGTAGGAAAGGGGGGCATCTTGTGGCCACCTTTAAAAATGTACAAGACTACCTCGATTTGGCAGCACAAAAGCCCAAATGGGAAAACCTCCATGAAAATTAAAAGGGGAAAATGTCCTGAAAATGTTTA
The DNA here is from genome assembly GCA_013400975.1 of Atrichornis clamosus. NCBI lineage: Eukaryota > Metazoa > Chordata > Aves > Passeriformes > Menuridae > Atrichornis > Atrichornis clamosus. The sequence continues at coordinate 60,150 of WBMZ01004189.1, forward strand.
GTTTTAACTGCCTGTGGGGGTTTAGTCCACATCTTACATGAGGCTGCTTTTATCAGTCCCCAATAAGCTGTTTGGAAGCTTTTTTTGTTCCCTCTATTCCACTTGCTGTGAATGCCACACTCCCCAAAGCCAGTCTAGCTTACCTCAGCTCAGAATAGTTTTGATTAGCTAGAAACTACTTCATTTTGGCAATTCCACTAATTTCTCTCGTCTTTTAAATGATTCCAAAAAGCCAAAGCAAGGAGGAACAACCAGTGACCTCTTCTGTTGTCAGGCCCAGTGGATTTGGAAGCTGCAAGTAAGAGGAGACAAGGTGCAGGAGCTTTCCTGTTCTCCCGGTGCAATTCCCAGCACTGCTGCCTTCCAGAGGTAATGGCCAGCAGCCACCAAGGATGCAGTCCTGCTCTTCCTAAGCCATTTCTCTTATCCCAGCACAGGTGCTTGTCCTCAGCTGGTTCAGGAAGCCCAACTCATGGCAAATAATTCCCAAATCTTCTGCTGGTTGGGTTCTCTGACCAGGGCAGTGTGGTGGGCAGGGATGCCCCTTCCCACTGTAGGATCACCTGGAAATGTCTGGCTGTAAAGTCAATCCCTTTAGGTGTTTTAAAACATCCCAGTGAGTTATTTATGCATTTCATCCAACATAGGGGACTCCTGTGCTCCTGGCTGACCCCACAGGGAGTGGACCACAGAATCTCCTGAGCTGCAAGGGACCCACTGGGATCACCCAGTGCAGCTCCAGTGCACAGACACCCCAACAATCCCACCCCGTGCATCCCTGGGAGCGTTGTCCAAAGGCTCCTGGAGCTCTGGCAGCCTTGGGGCCGTGCCCATTCCCTGGGGAGCCTGGTCAGTGCCCACCACCCTCTGGGGGAGAACCTTTCCCTAAAATCCAACCTCAGCCTCCCTGGCACAGCTCCAGCCATTCCCTGGGTGCTGTCCCTGCTCACAGAGAGCTGAGGTCGGAGCTGCCCCTCTGGAGGAGCTGCAGACCCCAGTGAGATCCCTCTCAGTCTCCTCCAGGCTGAACATTCCAGGCACCCTCAGCCACTCCTCGAGTGGCCCCTCCCGACCCCTCACCATCCTCATGCCCCTCCTTTGGACACTCTCCAACAGCTTCAGACCTTTCAGATATCGTGGTGCCCGAAACCACACACAGAATGCTTTTCCCTCTTCCTCCCCTCGCCACACGTATATCCTGCGCAAATCCAGAGAAAAACGCACCTCCTGAGCCGACCAGAAGGGAGCAGTTTGTTCTGTGATGCTGTGGGCACAGCCAGAGGACGTGACATGCATTTGGTGATGACACACATGTCACAGCCTGACTGTGGGCACAGCCATCCTTCAGGTGATACCTCCCAGCTTCCAGAGCCCTCCCAGTCCAATTCAGGCTGTAATTCCCCTCCCTTCCACCACGGAATTTACATGCAGGGATGCAGCGTGAAGCCCCCTGGTGGTTTCTGCGTTGAACCCATACCTTGGCTGCTCCCAGCAAAGGCCAGGCTGCTGTCACTGGGGTCGGAGGGGTTTTCCAGGCGACGTGGGGGGGGCTGCTCCAGCTTCTGCCCCTCCTCCACGTCGGGATGGGTGCGCACGGTGAGGCACAGCGAGGGCTGCAGCAGGGCGTCCTTCAGCAGAGCTGAGTCCAGCTCCTCAGCAGCTCTCTTGTTCATCTCCACGATCTCATCACCAGCTTTCAGGCCTGCCACAGAGAGGAGCAGGTGAGACTTGCCCAGCCGTGGTCCCCACAGACATCACGGAGCTGTGTGAAGTGCCAGTGCCTGTCTAGACACAACCATTAACGACTGCAAGTGATACTGAGATTGATGGACCTGTGGGAGCTCTGCTGGCTGGCTGGTCCTCCAGTGCCCTCCTCCAGAAGTCCCTCACAACGTGCCCGCAGCAATTCATCCCCTTTTTCCTCACGGCACAGCTGCTGTGCCATGCTCCACCCTACACAACACGGCACTCCTAAATAAACACACATGGAAGGGCAGTCGGACTCGTGAGGTGCTGCACACAGCGTGGGGGAAGGATGGAGCAGCTGGGATGGCCGGATTCTTGCCTTTAACTTTCCATGCAAGCAAAAGCTTTTATTTGGTCACCTCCCTGTGCACCGAGGAGCAGGCAGAGCAGGGCACGGTGTGGGCACAGAGGGGCACGGCGTAGGACTTCATTCCTGAAGCCTTCCAAGGCCTCCCCTCCGACCCTTCCCCAATCCCATGGCAGCACACGGATCTTCAAAAGGCAAATCTGAGCCCTTGCTAAGATAGGCATGGTTTTTTTCCAGTCTGACTCCAGGAGTTATTTATAGCAGCAGTGCCCCAGGGACAAGGGGATGTGCACAGGAAGCAGCTGACTCCGGCACACTCCGGGATGCTGACGGACAACGTGCAGCCCTCCGAGGTGCCACGGGAATCCTGACCTTCCCCACGGCCAGCCTGCCCTCTCTGACCAACAACAGCCAGCTGGACCAGGGTTTAATCCCAAATAAAATAATCCCCAGGGCCAGCAGGCAGCAGCACACCAGGGAACGTGGTGCTGACATCCCTGGATGTTGGACTATCCTGGTCTCCATCCTTGCATTTACAGGGATGAGAGCTGGAATTTACAGGGACCAAGGAGCAGGGGCGACCATGCAAAGGAGGAGTCCTGCCTTGCAGAAAGGCTGGATGAATCCTCCAGGAAATAGAGTGCTGACCCACATTCAGGGAAGAAACGTGGAAGGGAGGAGGCTAAAGAGCTTCAGCCTTCCTTAGAAAAATGGAGATGTTCCTAAATGCCTGTAATTGTGCCCAGAAACTGTAGTGTGGTGTGCAGTTTTGGAGAGAATAAAATGAACTAGATAGAGTAGCTGCAAAGTAAATGGACTGTAAAATCACATCTGAAAGAAGGACAAAACAAGGCAAGTCAAGCATTTCGCATTATTTAATTTATTCTACTTAGTGATTCTGTGGCATAATAGTAGCACACTAATAGGCCTGCAACCATAAACATTGTATCTGGGGCTCCATTTACTCTTTGCAGTCTTTGTTTTGGATCATTGGGGATAAAGCATCATGTCTATTTCAGTACAATCAAGAACCTCCCGTTCCAACAGTGGGATGTCTTGCTAAGGCAGACCATCAGAAGAAGCAAAGAGATAAATCATACAAATTACTAGGAGAAAATAAGGTTTTCTAATTGGAGAAAAGATTGAAAATGAAATGCAGTATCTCCTCTGGTGAAGTGCAGACAAATGCAGACATGCATGTAAATAATGGGAGACAGAGAGAGTTTTCCTTCCTTCTTCCTGCTAACGCAGGGAATCTTGTCACAATTTCCTGCTGACTGCTGTTCATACAGAAGCGGCTTTTCAGCTCCATTCTGAAGAGCAGTGTATCCGAGTTTTTATCATGTCCTAGCACTCCATCCCCACAGGAGGCACTCTGTGCTCACACATCCATTCAAACTGCTCCTCAAGCAGTAACTAAAAGCAAACCAGGGAAGCCCTGATGAAACCCTCACCATCACATTTGCTTTGCTCCCCTCAGGAACCCACAGGCTTTCATTTCCCTGTGGGAGCCTGGCAGAGAGCTCCCCCAAGCCCTTCTCAGGGCTTTTGGCAGGATACGCATCCTGTTAGCCAGGGAATGCTGTGGGGATGAGGATCAGGAAGGACAAAGACGGCCTTTTCAAGTACCAGACACACACCTACGTGGGTTTCTGAAGCTGGGGGAAACTCCAGGCTGTTCCCCAGTCCCTGACCACTGCTCCTTCCTTCCTGCCTGCCTGTGCAAGCCCTGTCCCTCCACCGAGCCACTTCTGCCACTCGTTCCCGGCCACACAATCCAGCTCTGTCTTCCCAGGGTGACAAAAACTTCCGTGGCAGTTTTCCACCAGCTGGACTGGCTCAGCAGAGTGCCAGAGTCAGCACCAGGCCACGGGATGGAGCAGCCTGGGGAAGACCAGCTTTTGGAACAGCTTTTGGCAAGGGCCAACTGCTGAGTAAGCTCTGCAAGGCCGTATAACCCCTGGCCAAGAGAACTCTGAAGGTGTTTTTGAGGACTCTGCATACACCAGTGGGTTATGAAGAGATGAGAATCTACTCACCCCTCATGCTCCCCGTGTTCTATTTCAAAATCTGGGTGGGTTTCAGCTGCCCAGCTCCCTGAGCAGCCCGTCCTGTGCAGCAGGGGAGGCAGTGAATGGGAAATGCAGTGGCACGGTTGGCCTCAGCTTGGAGAAGCTGCATTAAACCATATCCTGCTCTGCCTTGGGATGAGCTGGCAGCTCAGCTATCCCTGCTGGCTTCTGCTCCCAGTGCTGCCGAGCCTCCTGCAAAGCTGGAAGCAGAACTACAGGCAGTAATCCCAGGCACAGGGAGCACTGTGGTGCTTCTACTGTACTGATGCTGCAGTGACTGACTTGGGAGGGCTCTGCTCCTCTTCCTGGCTGCCCGGGACACGGTGACCCTGCTACACACAAGCAAATCCACAGGGACAGCTTGGCTGCACAGCCCAGCTGATCCCAAGAGCAGAACAGCCCTGTCTTCAGCACTTAGGGTTTTTCCCAAAACTCCCTGGTCCCTTTTGGACCGGGAGCCTGGTTGGTGTGTTTGTAATGCTCCTACAAGCTCATGGTCTACACCAGGATTAAACAAACAGGGCAGAGCTGCCTCCAGCTCCCAGCACAGGAAGCACCTGGAGCTGCGGGGGAGAGTCCAGAGGAGGCATCAGGATGAGCAGAGGGATGGAGCAGCTCTGCTGTGAGGAAAGGCTGGGAGAGCTGGGATTGTTCAGCCTGGAGAAGAGAAGGCTTGGGGTGACCTAACTGTGGCCTTCCAGTGCCTGAAGGAGCCAAAAGGAAAGATGGAGAACGACTGTTTACAAGGGCCTGGAGTGACAGGACAAAGGGGAATGGATTCAAACAAGGTTTGAATTGGATATCAGGAAGAAATTCTTGTCTGTGAGGATGGTGAGGCCCTGGCACAGGGTGCCCAGAGCAGCTCTGGCTGCCCCATCCCTGGAAGCATCCATGGGCAGGTTGGAGCACCCTGGGAGAGTGAAAGCTGTCCCTGCCCATGGCAGGGGGTGGGACTGGATGGGCTTTCAGGTCCCTCCCAACCCGTTATATAAAAACCACTCAGAGAAGTCCTTTACCTTTCTTGAAGGCCAGGCCTGTCTCCTTGACGCCGTTCACATAGAGCCGACGAACCCCCTCCTCTTCCACGGAGGACAGGGAGAAACCTGGGGAGATACCCAGTGACATGGTCAGAAAAAGCCAGCCCCTTCCAGAGTGTCCTCAAAACCACACTCTGCAGCTAAGGCTGCCCCGTCCCTCCCTTCTGCTTTCCCTCAAACCTTTACAAACATTGCGGGGAAGTTAAACAATGAAAGTGGCTTTAACCAACACCTGAACTGAATTTCTGAGTGTATATAAACGATTTACAGCCATATTTGAGGACACCACAGCTGCAAAGCCTTGCAACAGACTCCCAATTCTCTTGCCACGAAAGGTTGCCCCAGGAAGTTTTGCTGTTTGCAGACCAAAGCTGCACAGAGCCGTGGTTTGGGACACACACTGGCAAAACCTGGGAATTCAAGAGCTACGGCTGATGTGCCACCCCAAACTCAGACACGGCACAAAGCTCCTGCTACAACAGAGTGCTGACTTCTGCTTTTTGAGGTTCGTGGGCTGGGCAGGTTTGAAAAAATGCCCCTTTCCCCTTTCCCCCTGCTTTTTTCAGCTGCTTACGGCACAAGCTGTTACTTGCCAAGTCTCAGCTCCGAGCACGTTTCTTGCTATACAAGAGACGTACAGAACTTCTCAGAGTGGAAGTGCTGGCACAGCCTCATTTTAAACAGTGCAAATGGTACTGTTAGGTTTGGTTTGGGTGATTTTCCTACCATTTGTGTGCCACACTACCAGGTAACAACGTGTAAAGGAAATACAGTGTGCCTGGTTAAATGTGGGTTGTTTATTTACTATTGAGAGTTATCTAAAGCAGAACATTTGCCTTTCTGAAACTTCATTACTTCCTAAATGAGTGCAGGCAACCATTTGCCTTCTCTTACTCTGACTAGAAAAATATTTACAAACCTCTGGGGGGAGTCGTTTGTTTTGACATGGAGTCAGCCACCAGCCAAGAGGTGCAGATGTGCTGGGAGCCTGTTCTGACTTCAGGACTCCCTTCAAGTTCATCCTTATGGCTCAGAGTTATTTTTTCATCCACGATTTAAAAAGATTTTTAAAAAAGGAGGGGGAAGAACGTGGCAGCCTAGAAGTGAGAAGCATATGGCCTTTCCTGACTTACTGAGCTACTTGGAACCTGCCTGCGAGCTCCTCGGGCTGAATCAAGTGAAATTTGTCAAGCTCACTCAACACACCAGTTTGGCAGAGAGAAGAACCCTCGACTGAAAAAGCAGCTGTAAAATATAGTAGTTATTGGTTGTCATCACCACTACCTGGAAAACCCTCATCCAGCAGCACAGCAGAGCACGCCCAGGACTGCAGTTTGAGTCAGCTCCTAAGAGTGTCACCCTTTTGCAACTGAAATGCTGTTCTGGAGACAAACAGCACTCAGTTAAAACCAGCCTGGGTGGCAGCTCAGCGTCTCACTGTGAGGAGATCAGCACAGCCAAGCAGCCCCAAGCTCCACCTCTCCTACAAGGAAACGCTGAGAGAATTGGGATTGTTCAGCCTGGAGAAGAGAAGGCTTTGGGGTGACCTCATTGTGGCCTTCCAGGACCTGAAGGGAGCCCACAGGAAAGATGGAGAGGGACTATGAACAAGGGCTTGGAGTGACAGGACAAGGGGAAATGGCTTCAAACTAAAAAAAGCGTAGGCTTAGATCAGACATTAGGAAAAAATTCCTCCCTGTGAGGGTGGGGAGGCCCTGGCACAGGGTGCCCAGAGAAGCTGTGGCTGCCCCATCCCTGGACGTGTCCAAGGCCAGGTTGGATGGAGCTTGGAGCACCCTGGGATAGTGGAAGGTGTCCCTGCCTGTGGCAGGGGGTGGAATGAGATGAACTTTAAGGTCCCTTCCAACACAACCCATTCTGGGATTCTGTGATTCCCCTGTGAGAAGACCTCTGCCTCCTTCAATCCATCAGGTCTAAATGCACATGTAGTTCCTTCTTAATTCATCTTTCAGTCATGCCCATAAATCCAGAGCTATTCCTGGCAGAAAGGGCATAAGGAGCAATTACAGATGTTGTCATCAGCTTTAAGAGATGAGAGATGGGCAACTGGCAACAGCCTGGAAATGGTCACCTCACAAACACACCTAACCCCTGCATAGACAGGGAATGTGCCCCTGTCCCCAGCATGGATAAATGTTTTATTTCCACTGTTGTGACAGGGGCTTTCACTGCCATGCAGTAAAGCAGAGCAGGGAGCTCACCCAGAGGAGAAAGACCTCAGCCAACTCTGTGTGTGTGTGTGTGGTGTGTGTGGAAATACACATGTAAAGGAGCAAGGTACAGTCCCATCTGGCTGGGTTCCACAGGGAATGGGCTGCACACCAACATGAGCACTGGCATCTCAGGAGAGGAAGGGCAGGAGTGGGTGGAAGCGACAGCAGTTGCATAAGCTGGCATTCCTGCCAAAAAGATTATCATCACACTGTGCACGGACACTGAGACACAGGTGGGAAGAGATGGGTGGTGACCCTGGCAGAGCCTTCTCTTCACTGCAAAGTTCTGGTGACAGGAGAACAAAAATCTGCATCTCTGAGCGCACGTGGCCCCACCAAAGTAGCTCAATATCTCAACAAATCCACCTCCAGAGTCCCCTCAGCCCCCTGTGACAGCCAGCTGCTGGTAAACATGCCAGCATGTTCCTGATCCATCCAGGAGCTGGAAGCCACGGATTCGCACTGATCTCTGCCCTCACAGCCTCGGCAAAGGGGGACAGAGCTCCAGCCAAAGAGGCAGCAGCAAAGCATCCCACTGAGAGATCCAACACTGCCACGGTCCAAAACACTGGCCGGGCACTCTGGGAGTGCCTCTTACCACAGGCACACTGGTGGGAGCAGAAACACTACACAACCTTCCCAGGTGAGCTTTCCCTGACACGTGGTGTAGGAATGAGATGATCCGTAAGGCCCTGTCCAGCCCAACCTGCTCCAGGACGGGGTGATTTCAGCACAAGCCTGTCACTGGATGAACACACAAGGAGAAACAGAGAGCACAGAAATCCTTCTGCCAGCTAGAGGCAAAGCATGTTTGGCCATTTTCTTTGAATGGGAGAAAAGTCAGCTTTTTTGGGGTGCTTTTAGCGTTCCCTCCCTGCAGGGTCAGAGCCACTGCACAGCCACACCCCACACCTCACACAGGATCTCACTTCACAGGACACCACCGTGGTTTCTCCATTTAGCACTTAGAAAAAAAGAAATAAAAGAAACAAACAGGAAATGCTATGACAGCCCCAACCCTCACAGTGCTTTCAGGCACAGCATAATTATCAAACCTGGGGCCATCACTGGGCTGGGTAATACTTCTTTCTTAGGCCTTCCATATTCAAGCCCCAGTCAGTCCCACTGCTTTGTAGCAGAGCTCAATATTCAAATGGCCTGCAGCTGTATAATAAGCAGTTTGGGGATCCAGAACTACTCTAGTCATTAAAACAGAATATTTAGATAAACAGCAAAAAGATGCAGATTGGCTCCCTGTGGGAAAGATAACTTTAAAATACACCCCAGAACTGACAGACCAAAGGGCAAACTCACCAGGCTGGAGGTCTGGAACCTGAAATACTTGAAAGCTGAGGAGTATAAACTACATAGAGATTAGAGATTCTGCTGAAATTACCCAGGGAGGCCTTCCCCTGCTTTATGGTTCACACAGATTCTGGCTCCAGGTGTCCGTGGGACATCCTTGAGGGCTGGGGCATCCATGGGACATCCTTGAGGGCTGGAGCCGGGCTCTCCCAATCTCAGGAATGCTGGGGCAAGGCAGGAACCCACTCTGTGTGTGCCCCTGGTAGGTGGGGAAGAGGCCAAGCAGCCTCTCTTGGAACAGACCTGGAGATGCCTCCTACCCAGAGCGATGCTCCCGAGGAGGGAGGAGGTGGAAGAGGAGGAAAGACTGAGGAGGTGGACAAGCGGGAAGGAGGGAGGAGGTGGAAAAGGCAGGAGGAGTGGAGCTGGGGAGCCCTGCAGCCTGTGGGCAGTGTGGAAGCCCCAGCACAGCCCCAGGGCAGGGCCCCCTGTAGGCACCGTGCGAGCTGTGACAGCTGGCACAGGATGCTGCTCCCACCCACACCCTGGGGGTGGTGTTGGGAGAACTACAGGAACCAGCAAACATTTGTCCTTTGCCAGGGTAGCCGCACATCCTCCAGCTCCAGGAAAGCCACGTTCAGAGCACTCCAAAGAAAGCTGTCCTCCTCCAGGGCAGGTGAATGCTTCCTGTGGGTGGCTCAGCAATCAGAAGTGCTTTTCTTACTGTGCTCACCAGACCTTTCAGGTACAGCAACACACAGCACCAAGAAGCTGCTTGCACTAGGAATGACTCAGGAGAAAAAGAAAAACAAGTCAAGGAGTAACTCACCATAAATATCAGAGGATGCATCAGACTTCTCCATCTGAATGTGCTGTGTAATTTTCTGACAGATTTCTATTTCTTTGTACAGCTGAATAGAGGGGAAAAAAAAAAAAAACCAAAATCACAAAAATATGTTACCGTGGGTGGACACATCAATTGCAATCATTTTGAACAGATTTTTGGGTTTTAACCCCAGGCAGAAGAAAGGGACAGTGGTCATTCTTTACCAAACAGCTTCTCTCCACCTGTGTGAGAGGCTGTAGCCGTGTCACTAAGCTTTGCTGTTACAACAGTTGGAGAAGGTGAAGCAGTGTTTTCCCACCACCGCCACAACAGCGAGGATGCCTCTGTTTCACTCTCTCAGTACCATTTGGAGTGCACAAGAAGCAGAGCTTCTGTTCCTGTTTTCCTGATTTACAGGCAGTAATAGCTTCATGGTTGGATATTATTTCAATGAAGACATTGCAAGAATTCAATTATCCAACAGCATTAAAATCACAAGGAGTGATTTTGTTTCTCAAACACACTTCATTATCAGAAGACTATCAGATTTGCTGTACCTTAGCATGACATTTCACCTCTAACACCTTTATGTTTGTTTGTACCAAGACAAGCCCCCAAGTCTTTGAAATGGTCATTAACAACTTCCTGGGAGACCAGCACAAATTCACACCTAGGTAATATCCCACAAACTCCTCCACCCAGGTGCAAACCCCTCTGCCTTGCAGCACTTAAGTAACAACCCGTTCTTTGTCTCTGAAAAAATCATCCCCAGGTGAATGGGAGCCCACAGGTGAATATTAATTCTGTTTACACGCTGCTGTGAGTGTGTAAAAAAGCAAGTCACAATAATTAACATTTTGAAATTCAGTCTTTGGAGTATGTAAACCATTCTTTAAAAAAAGAGGAACTTATTAGTAAAAGGTTTCCCCAATAAAAATATAATTGTATCTCCTGCTTCTATCAGCATTTACACATCTGTTTAGCTGCAAAAATCAGGTATTACAGAACAGTTACAGATCCTAACAATAACTGTAACTTTCTCCCCAAACAAGCACACACACAGATGGGTGTTGTTTGAACATCAGACATCATCCTGCACACCCATCTATACCACAACCTTCCAGCATGTGCACAGTCCCGCTGACAGAGCTTTGGTTTCACTTCAGCTTTTCACAATAAACAAAAAGTGATGACTGTGTCAATCCTACACCCTCTCAACACAAGACACGTCCCCAGAGTCCTTCCAGGCAATGACAGCTAGAATCTGTCTCCTCTAAGTTTTCATTTTCCCCAACCATATCACACTTCCCAGTCTCAGCACTGCTCTAGCACTTTCTCACTCTGGTTTTTTTGTTGTTTTTGTTGTTGTTGACAGCATTAATGGAAAATCCCAGAACTTCTCTGCTAAATGAACAAAAGCCTCCGTAACTAGCAAAGTTGTACTTTCTGTAAGTAAAACAGCCACCAATGAAAAGGACTTTAAAAAGCTTTACAGCGTGCCTGTGTAAAATCACAGAGTTAAAGCATGACACTAATCCTGTTTGGTCTTTTTTTTTTAATCTCTTGTGGCAAAATTCCTTTGAAGTCTGCTTTTGAGATGAATGAGATGAAAACAGCCAGCTGAGGCAATTAAGGAAGTATATTCTCACACAGAACTCCAGACCTTTTTAACCTTAATCTTTACCTTCCCATTAAGAAAAAACCAAGAAGCTGAAAAACACTAAAAACACCCAACAACTTGTGTATTTTCCCTTTCTTTAAAAATCAGACAGAGGGACTCTAACAAGAAGTGCTCAGGCCTCAACACCACATCTTTAAGACCCCCATGGACACCATGAACAACAGGAAAAGACAACCTGGAGGGAAGTTAAGCTTAAATGCACCTTGCAGTGCCTTTCACACATTACCTGTGCTGTCCCTCCTCCCCCCAGACACACCCACACACAAACAGGAGCTGAACAGGATGAAATGTTTGGAGAGATCCCTTTCCTGCAGGCCAATTTGCCATGGTCTGCAAAGCACTCTAATTGCAAGTTAAAAAGCATAACTCTGCGTGCTGCACAACGTCAGATAAACACTAATTAACAGCGTCCTACCCAGTGTCATTTAATTTTGCCCAGTGGGCAGCATTACCAGCTCATAGATCTCCTCTTCTGGCTTTGGTACATAAAACTGGATCTGGTTCTCAATGAGGAATTTCAGGCGCAGGTAGTGGGCAGAGTGATCCAGCTGGTGTGTCTGCAAGGGACAGAGAGGCTTTAGGGAGAAAAGCAGTGCTCACCCCTCATCACACAGGAACAGAAATGCCCCAGCACCACCTTCCACCATGATCTCCCGCCCTGAAACCTGGACGAGAACCTGGAGCTCCTCCTCTTCCCCAGGAATAAGCATCCATTTACACACTGAGGGCACTGGGAGCGGCCCCCGTGGCTCTGCTGAGCTGGCATTCTGCTCCCTCCCATGCTAGTCCAGAAAAAAAGCAAACCCTAGTACAGCAGAAGCCTCAGAACATGCCTTTGGATAAAGGGGTATTTAAATAAATGTTCTGCTAACAGGGAAAAATACGGCAGGAAAGGTGTTTTCTGTTTGCTTCGGGTTTTTTTAGTGCCTTCATAATTTAGCATGTAAATATAATGTGGCAGATTTCAAGTAAGGTTAATAAACACAAAAAAAAATCTGTCTGTCCTCTAAATTCAGACCAGCTCAGGATACACTGGCTTTGTAAGGCTGAAAGAAGCCAAGAGCTGCATCCTGGATTACCTCCCAGTGGAAACAGGTCACACCATTTTAATGAATTAGTTATAATTAGCTGAGGATACAGCATTTGGTCTGGGAGATGTTAACGACCTTTTCTCAGCATGATTAATAAGGTTGATTTAAGCAGAGATTAATGCAGTGTGTAATCAAAACACATTACAAGTATGATAAACACAAAGGATATCATTCTGAAGTTACTTTCAAAGTTCCTAAACTAAATCTAATGAGAAACCCCAAAGTGATTCACAGATACAGGAGGTAAATCCCCCTCACTGTCACTTCTGAAATCCCATTATTAAAGGCTTTTATACATCAGCCTTTTCATTTTACACCAGCAAATTACCAGGGTTTCCCAGGCTGTGCTGAGAACAATGGCTTATCTGAAAACTCATGCAAGAGCATCATTACTGCCTGTTTATCAAGCTTTTTAAAGCCTGGCTTTTCCAGTTCAAGCCATGATGCAGCAGCACTCAGGTGATGAGCAAGGCACACTGAGGGACCTGTGGAAAAGATCCCACAATCACCCTCCAGGAAACAGATGGAGAATAAAGGCTTTGGAAAGTCTAGGTTAGCCCAGGAGTGAAAAAGCTACCAATAATTAGAAAGAAAAACAAGAGAGATCTGTTGCTGCACTCTACAGGGTGCTCTGTTCAAATATGTCCAATCCAAAAATCAAATTATCCTCGTATGAAATGGAGTATCTGAAATGGAATAACCTCTGTAATCCAGGCAAATTCCCAGCTAATTAAATAATGACTTTGAAATCTATCAAGGGCCAAAAGAAAAACAGCTGAATGCAGGAGATCCTTGCTCCCTCACCATTTTTTTTTTCTTTTTTGGAAAGCTTTTTGCTTGCCTTTCTCATTGCTTACTGCTGTTTTCAGTAGTTCTCCCTTACAGACACACATGTGCAAGCACCCCAGAAACCGAAGGGAAGCAGGACTGGCTTTAAAGGTTCAGAAATGACACAGAGCAGTCCTGGGTTGCTTCCTGGTCAGCTTAGGTCACTGTGCCTAGACACAAAAGTGTCTTTAACAAAAACATGTAGAGGAGACATGAACCCACTGAGAGCACAGCCCGTGTCTGGGGGTGTCCAGGGATGGGAACGGAGCTGGGAAGGGGCTGGAGCAGCAGGAGCAGCTGAGGGAGCTGGGAAAGGGGCTCAGCCTGGAGCAAAGGAGGCTCAGGGGGGCCCTTCTGGCTCTGCACAAGTCCCTGACAGGAGGGGGCAGCCAGGGGGGATTTGGGATCTGCTCCCAGGGAACAGGGACAGGAGGAGAGGGAACGGCCTCAGCCTGTGCCAGGGGAGGCTCAGGTTGGACAGCAGGAGGAATTTCCTCATGGAAAGACTTGTTAAACATTGGCAGGGGCTGCCCAGGGAGGTTTGGAGTCCCCATCCCTGGAGGTGCCCAAGGAAGGCCTGGACGTGGCACTCAGAGCTCTGGGCTGGGGACGACGTGGGGATGGGCACAGCTTGGACTCCATGGTCCTGGTGGTTTTTTCCAGTCTCAGTGATTCAGTGATGTTGTGATTCAGTGAAAAAGGAGCCAGGCAAGCTGGCAGCCTCCTCCTGCCACCGAGGTGTATCCTCCCCTGGTCTCCCGTGCCAGAGCTCTCGTGCTGCATTTCCCACTTCTGATGGTCAGTGCCAGCTGTGCTGCCCAGCTCCACGTCACTGCCCAAAGCCCAGGGCTGGCACAGAGCCCCCATCCACCGCCCATCCAACGTCCTTCCCTTGCAGAGGAGACCCAAAGGGATGCTTCCAGCCTGCCCCAGGCCAGCAGAAATCACCACCTGCTGTGGAGGCATGTGAATTTATCCAGTCTGGAACCTCCAGGCACTGGGCATGGGCCAGGAGCTGCCTTAGCTCAGCCACCCCGGGCAGAGCCTCAGCTGAAGATAAAACTGGGTAAATACACATCTTTTGAGCCACTCATTTCTTCCCAGAAACACCATCAGCCCAAGCGGACTGAATCCAGTACCCTGCAATCCCATCCAGGTCGGGAAGGAGAGCCATGCCCAGGTGCAGCCCAGGAGCCACACCACTGAGTTAATTTACATCCTACAGCTGCCACAAGGCTTGGTCTACCTCAAAATCTGACATTGGTTGAAGTGTTTCAAACAGGGGCATGATTTTCTACTGAAGAGAAAGGAAAAGGTCCCCTGAATGTGGACACAGCCAGGCTGCCCTAAAAGCCAAACCATTAACCCATTTTTTTTGTTGCTGGGAGCTGCATCCATATGTGGGAAGGTGGGAGCAGACTCAGGGCAGCTTTAATGATATGAATATCCTTTCGAGACCACCCAACAGACCTTTCAGCCATCCAAATCAGCTCCTTGGTTTATTTATTTCTCTCCTGGTAACTCTGGCTATGTCTGGACTCCATTAAGCAGCTAGCCCCATTTAAAGCACAACCCAGCAGCTTCACAGAGGTGCTCTTGGAGAAGAATTTATAGCCAGGGGTGTGACCCGATTCAAGAGGCTCCAAGTGCCACAGTGGGCTGGCACAAAACCTCAGCTGTTTGCTCAGTTTGGCTCCCTTTTAGTCAAGGAGAGGGCCTGGCACGTTCTCTCAGCTGGTGGGGGAGACCTTTGTGGCAGCAGCACAGAAACGCAGCAGCCATCCCACGGCAGGGCTCCGGCTTCGCTCTTGTGCGGCCCGAGATTGCCAGCAGGGAAACGCCAGCCCAAAAGCAAAGCAAGTCCTCGGAGCATCAGGACTGAGAAACTTCTCAGAGGCTCTGAGCACAAACCAAGAGACCTTGGGGGAATCATCTTCTTGCCCCTTGTGCAGGTCCCTTTGAAAAATGCAAATTGTGAGGGGAAAAAAAACCCCTTCTTGCCTCACTTTTTATGCAGTCAAAAGACTAAATGCCATGTAGTCTTCTATGCTTGGCTTTTGGTGTTATTACCCCCACATTGGCTTTTGGTGTTATTATCTGCACACTGGCTCTGCCTAAATCCACACACAGAGTGTGATTTCCTCCTCCATTTTAAGACATACCATTATGCAAATGTCAGTCATACATATACATACGTTCACACTGAGCAGTGTTATCACAGAATCACAGGATGGTTAAGGTTGGAGGGACCAACTATTCCCTAGCATCCACAGAAAGCTATTTAATGCACACACACTGACTTTTCCTGCCTTCCAAGTGATGTTACTAGTTAAATCTTAGAAGAAATCTTTGAGAAACCACTTTAAAACATGCTTTAAACACTCCTCCCACCAACCGTGAATCATAAAAGTGTCACAAAGCATCCTCCAAAGCCTAACTCACTGTACAATAACAAGCAGCAATGTTAGCATAAGAACACATTTTCCACAATGACTTTAGTGCACTTTATGTTCTCCAACAGAATAATCAAGCTCAGTTTAACAGCACAGAGAGATTTAACCACATCTACAAACATGAGGAGGTTTATATGAAATGTAGAGCTGGAAATGTTTACTGTACCAGAACTTGACTGGTTCTCAGATGGCAGATGATGTGAAATGATGTGGATCAGATATTAAAGGGGGAAAAATGAGCTGAATGCAAGAGACAGAAGAAAGAGATTGATTATTAGATGCTACAGAAAAGAAGGCATCCCAACAGTGTTTTTCAGGCTGAAAACTCTTACAGAAAGGAAAGAAACAGATTATAGCTCTTCAAAAAACACTCACCAACCTCCCCTTCTCCTTAAACACCCCCACCCACCACAGCAAACACACAGGGAGAGACCAGATCCTCAGCAGGCACCTGCTGAAACCGCTGGAGCTGCACCGGCTTACTCCGGCCGAGGATTTGAGTTAATCACCCTTACCCAGAGGAAAACATAAATCCTAAAAATAAATCATTACTAATAATGTGTCATCCAGCTTCCCTATTATGTCTCTCTCCAAAAATGTCATCTTTTGCTAAACACAAAGCAGAGCTTTCACAAGCTGCAGTGCACCTGGCAGAGAGACGAGCGCACCATGTAATTACTGGAAACAAACGCCTTTCTCTCACCTTCCCTCTCTTTGGAAGCACATGCAACACGTTCTCAAAGTCCCCAAAGTTAAGCTCTCAATAGTAATAAATGTTTTCTTTTCTTCTGCTGTTGTTGTTGTACAAAGCAGACTCACTTTTCAGAGCAGCACGTGACACGAGTCGGGTCTCGCTCGCTTAGCAGAAAACACACATTATGTAGCTGCCAGATCTGAAAGCCTGTGTTTAATTTGTCAAACTTTCCAACTCTTTAGAGATGTAACTCTTTTGAATGGCCAAATATGTCTAATGCTTCATTTGGCAAAGAAATCCAGGTGGTTTTTCTCCCCCCCCCCCCAAATGTAGATAAAAGCTTTCCCCTCTGCCTCCTGCCACCCACACGAGGTTGATCTGACTCTGCAGTGCAGACAGCAAACACAGGCACCTTCTCCTACTCCTGCTGCTGCTGTTCTCGCCAGTGCCAGCCCGAGGGGAGGGAAGGAGGGCTGGCACGTGGGAACAGGCTCCCCTGGCTCCCGGGAAGGGGTGAGCTCACCTCGCTTGCCTGGCGAGGAGGGAAGGGGCCGTGGGAGGGATGGCAGAGCTGGGACACAGGGTGGCTGCACCACACGCTGCGGGACATCCTGTGGGCTGGGAGAGGGGCTGCTGGAGGGGACAGGGCTCCACACACAGCTGGGTCTCCACCGCAGGGGCAGTGGAGGGCTCTGTGAAAGGCAGCAGCAGAGGCAGAGCCAGGGCGTGAAGGCACTTCCAGGCTCGTGCACAGCAGCCAGAGAGGGAAAGGCAAAACCAAGCCTGCCGCCTCTCCCTGCACCCGTGCCAAGTTAGCTCCAGCTGGAGGGAATTTTCTGCTGCGGTCCTGGCCTGAACATTCCAGTGCAGTTCCTGTTTCTCACCAGCACAGAACTGTTCTCAGCGCAGAGCAGTCCGAGTGCTGGCACACGAGGCTCCCCTGGCAGAGCTCGGGGTTGCAGACATCCCACCCAGCCCAGGGCACCTTTACCTTGCAGATCATCTCCAGCACGTCCCGTGTGGTGTCCCCAGGGCGGATGACTGTCAGAGCAGGCTGGTTGTTGGGCAGGCAGAACCACGACGGCGTGAAGTACTCGTGAACCCAAATATCACAGTCGGGGTTGTGCTGATGGACACTGCTCAGTGCCACTTCCTTCTCCCTCTGAACAGACAAAATCCATCATGTCCCAGCCCAGCACAACTCCCTGCTCATCAGTACCTGGTGTATTACACTTTGTATTTACTCTCAGAGAGCAGGTATTTTGTTCACAAGCTCAGGTTGAAGGCTTGTCTGGACAGGAACCTGCAGATTTCCCTGAGCAGGATAGAGTGTGCCTTCCCTTGCCACCCACACAGGTGCCATGTGCTTCTCCTGGGATTTCACCCTATGGCTACTGGGAATGCTAGGAATGCAACAAGAATAAAAGGGATGAAAGCAAATTTAAATGTAAAACTGAAATGCACAGTGTTTCTGGGCAAACCAAGGCCCACAAAACTGTTGTAGGTACTGCAGCTCCTATGCTTAGAGATGGCAAAATAGCAAATTTTGGCATTTATTTTGAATCTGTTGGCTGCAGACGTGGGGGAGGGAGGCAGCTGGAGCTGGGGTTTTACCTTGCCATCCGGGACCGTGTCGTCAAAGATCCCCTCCAGAGATTTCTTCACTGAATCCACTCCTTCCCCAAACACCTGTGGAACAACAGAGAGGATCTGCTTTAAAACACGACCCTGACTCCCTGTGCGCAGCACAGCCAAGGGCAGAACAGTCTGGCTAACACCCAGCACGGAAATCAGACTGAGAAATACAAACATTCATCTCCAAACACACTGCTTGGAGAAATTTTTCACTGTGGTAGAAATTTGGGATGGGGAAAACCTTCTTCGGGGTGGGTGCGTCACACCCAGCAGTCCCTCTAACCTCTTTTAACTCGAGCCTGTCATCCCGAAAGAAATGCCACAGCCACAAGCAGGTGTTTTCATCAGAGAGGAAATCCCAAACTCCAGGTCAGCTCACTCCAAGTGCTGTTCCTCAAATACAGGGAGGTGCTGTCCTGTGTCCCCCAGCAGCTCCTCACGAGGACCACTCCTCCTGAACACAAGGTGGCTTTACTGGCATTGGCACACCTTTACACCAGTCACAAAGAAAAACTGCCCACACCTGGACCTACCACAAAGGTTTGCAGGGGAGTGAACTGTGGGACCTCTCCAACGTTCCCTGCCTCTCTGGAGAAAAGGAAAATACCAGTTTGATGAAAGAGAAGGGGAGGTGAAAGACAAGCTGGTGATGGGGCATGGTGCTGAAGATTAGAGGCCACTTCTGCTTAGAGGTCTGTCACTGACTGACGTGGTGAAGCTGGACTCATTTTATCTCTGCACCTGTAAAATGTGGGAAACGAACACTTCCCCACCTCTGCCAATGCTGAGAAATCAGAAGGGCTCTGCTTCTGGCTGGCTTTGTAATAACCCAGCTGCCTAAACATCATTAGCAAACATTCAAGCACCTCAAGTCAGTGTAACCCTTCTCTAATGAAATAGGAGCTGGTAACCCAGCACGAGCCAGGGAGCCAAAATCAACAGGATTCCGTGCAGGAGGAATGACCCAAGAGGAGTATTTGCAGGATCCACCCCAAATCAGCACAGGACTGCATCAGAGGGGCAAGCAGCATTGGTGCTGCAGCAGAAGCTAATAATGAAAACTGAAAAGTTCAGTTTTGTAGCTCCACAGCAGCACAGCTTTAGGCTCAAGCTACTGGATTTGTTAACTATTCCATGGCTAGAATGAAACAGGGACCGTGCAGAATGGGAAAAGGTCTCTGCCCTTGAGGGATTTACAGTTTGCTGCTTCCAATGGGCAACACTTTGCATGAGCAAGGGAAATGTGTTCAGGCACTGCATTTAGACATTCTGCTCCTTTCTCAAAACTTCACATTTTTTACAACTCTCTCCACTATGACTTTAGCCTGGAACAGAATCCCTTTCCATGCCTGTGCTTATGGAGGCGTGGGGGAGGCAGCGTGAAGAACACAATTATCCCCACTGAAAGGAAAAACAAAAGGGAGAGCTCAGGGGGAAACAAAACAAGGTTTGAAGACACAGCACGGGCAGGATCCCAGCTCAGGACAAGGGATTTGGGGCAAGTAAATACAAAACAACAGGGATGCTGCAGCATCGGCACAAGGAGTTGGGAACGTGCTCACGGAGGCATCTGCTGCATTCCAGCCAAACCCTGAGCTTTTGCTCAGCCTCTAATATCAGGTGAACTTTTAATGTTAAAAACAAGCTGAACAATTCCACAGCATTCATGCTGTGCTGAACAAAACAAACACCCACTGCTGCTTCAACAGACAGCACAAGAAATCACAGGGCACAGAACTCTTCCCAGCCTTTCTCCCCACAAAAAATGAGAGAAGAGAAAGAAAAGCAGAGCCTACATTTCCTGCAATTAGATGAGGTATGGCTCTCAAAAACTGAAAGCTGTAATTAGGGATGTTTGGAAAGAAGAACAGGGAAGCACCTTCCTGCCACACTGAAACACATTTTCTGGGGAAAGATCTGGGCAGTGACTGGGTGGAAACAGCACAACTTTTGCTTTTTTATAAATCTGAAGCAAAACAGGGACTGTCCCTACTAAAAGCAAAGCTTTTCATCACTTCAGAAAGTTTCACCAAACTCAGCTATATTTAAAGCATTGTACAAACTCATCATTTTAAGTTAAAAAGAACCAAACACGTCTGAATTGTTAGTTTTGTTTTTTTCCTTTCAAGGTTGTATCTGTTTTACACTGCTGTTTTGTTGCTCCTGAGATTAGGGAACACACCTCCAGCAAAAGCAGAAACAGCAGAAAAGCAGCAACAGAATTCAGCTAAAGAAAGGGCAAACTCCAAACCTTGGATAGAAGCTGCTGCTGTACATTGATCTGCAGTTACAGTCCCTGATTTTTGAAGAGGCTGAGGAATGAGAACACTCTATGCCAGTGACTCTGTGTGAGCTGCATTCTTCATGCTAGGAAACAAACCTCGAAAATAACAATATCCCAAACTTCCACAGGCTTACCTGATTAATGCTTGGCCTCCCTTGCTTTTTCTTCGAGGTAGTATCCAGCCCCCAAAGGGAAGAAAACCTGCTCCTGCGTTTGCTGGCAGACCTGGACATGGCCTGTGTCCTTCTCCTCACTCCCGACTCCCCCGTGCGAGCCGCCACCTGTCAATGCCACATGGCTTCAGAATCTGAGGCTGCAGCATCCCACTGCATGCACAACCTACCAAACAGGGCAATCTGGTTGGGAAAAGAAGGGCAAATCCCACGGCAACAAAGGGCACTCGCTACTGGGACAGTGGTGATGCTGCCAGGCCGCTGCCTTCTCGCTGCAAATTCACTCACTTGTCCCGACGTCAAACACCAAAAATTGAAATGGACTGTACACACCACCCCCACCAAATTTTTTGGCATTTAATCTGAGATATTTTGAAGCAGCCTAATCCTCAGAGAGTAAAGCCTCAGCAACAGTGAAGAGTTTGGGGTTTTTTCTTTTTTTTTAAATCTTTTCTAGCAAGGTTTCAAAGCCAGACACATGAAACCGGAGATTTCCAAAACTCTGCCTTCCTCTTTGCTCTTTCCTGTGGAAATACTCTGGGCATCCTGCTGCTGACCCATCACTGCAGCCGGGCCAGATAAAGGCTTCAGGGAGGTCATGGCATTTAAACCTGCACTTCCTTAAAGATAAGTGACATCTGAAGGAGTGAGGAAAACACAGGGAGGGGAAAAGTGAGCTGAGATGACCCTTTGGATCAGAGCAGTGTTGTTAATTGCTCTGGAAAATGGCAACAAAAGACGTTTGCCTTTACTGAGCCCAGCTATCTGAGTGTTTCCCAAGTGAGGAAGCCGTGCTGGAAATCAGTGGGACATTACTCAGAGGTGAAGTGTTTAGGCCGAAGTCAAAGCAGATTTCCCACATGGAGGTGGCCTGAGGAGAGGGAGCTCCTCTCCTGCCAAAAGGGAGTGGTAGGGAATGGCAGGTATGAACGAGAGGCAAGGCACAGCCAGACAGACAGACCCACCCTGCCGACTCTGCACTTCCTGCAACACCTTTGTGCTGCATTCCCACAGCCCAAACCAGCAAAATGGGACTGTCAAACGTTTGGCAATCCCAGCGGGAACACCCACATCCCCCAGTGACGCCCCGAGCTACCCAGCTGAGGAACTGCTTGTTGGGATGCAGCACATCCCAAACCAAAGCTGGGATGCACAGAAGGCTGGCTGCTGCACCCAGGGAACTGTGTGAGGAATGGGGGTTCTCCTTGGGAAACGTGGAGAAATCAAGGAGAAGGAGAACTTGACCACCACAGCAGTGTCTCCATTTCCACAGGCCGGACCTGTGAGATGTTCTGTGGTTGTACCTGGGACATTTATGGAGAGGCAGCTGGGATAACTTAGCACATCCTTGGATGAAGGTACAGAGGAACATCTTCAAGAGACTCAAGTCATGGAATCACGGAATGGTTTGGGTTGGAAGGGACTTCAAACCTCATCTCATTCTACCCCTGCCATGGGCAGGGACACCTCCCACTATCCCAGGCTGCTCCAAGCCCCATCCAACCTGGCCTTGGACACTTCCAGGGATGGGGCAGCCACTCTGGGCAATTTCCCTTCCTGAAACTTCAGCTGGAGCTCCTCTCACAGGTTTGCATTTCCTCACGTTACTGGGGGCAAAGGAGGACACGAGAGTTTGCTGAGAGGAGAAGAAAACACGTGTCTTTTCCAACACAACATTTTCAAAACATTTTTTTTTTCACTTGGCTCTCCAGAGACACCAGCATGAAGAGGCAGACTGTTTTTCAGGCTAACGCTCAGTGCTTTGCTAGATGCAAAAAAAAAATAAGCATAAATGCAAATTACAGCCCGCCACTTAAAAAATATAATAAATCCACCAGCAATTAGCAGGATGATGACGCTAATCTTTTCATATAGGAAAGAATAAAAACGCCCCTGTGACTGAATTACAGCTCTGGATTCAATTGAAGGGTACAGCTGACATCTACAAGACAACAGTGGAACTCAGCTATTTCTGTGAACCTCCAGGAGTCCAAGCTGAAACTACAAGAACTTGATTTAAATTCATTAAACCCCCACCACTTTGCAAAACATTTCCCTGTACTTTTAAGAGCTGGGTTGTTATAGTACTTAAAATTTAAACACCTATTTGCAACATTATTTGCCACACTATGAGTAGCAGAGAAGAACAGTTCCTCTCCCTCGTGGAGCATCAGGTGTGGATCACCAGAGACCGGATATTGGAATAACTGGTCGGTAGTTTCATCCATATGGAAGAAAGGGAGCCATGCCTGAGGAGGTCTAAGCCAAAACATGCTGAGGGCCTAAGAATGGCTCCCACTGACTTCACAGGACTTGTGGATCAAGCCCAAGTCTGTGGCCATTAGAGACAACCCTGCTCTTGCAACAGGAAAATCTGTTTATAGATTAGGAGAACGAATTAGAATTAGAAATCACACGTTTAGGAGAAAAACAGCTCTTCCCTAAGGCCGTGGCTTGCAAGGACCTGCTCCTTAATCCACTCCCGGGGCCCCTTGGGGGAGCAGGATGTCCCGCAGGCTCAGGGAAGGGCTCAGCCCTGAGGCACAGGCTGCTCCCCGCCCTGTGCCCACACTCACCAGAGCGTGGAACGACGACACGGAGAAGATCCCGAGGCGGCCCATGGCAACCTTGGTGGGCCGGCTGGCGAAGGCCAGCAGCCGCTTGGGGTTGGGCAGCTCCCCTCCCTGCAGGCTGGCCAGGTAGCAGCGGTACCGGAACAGATCCATCTGGAACTGCTCCAGGTTCTGCTCCCAGACGAAGATCTGCGGCCGGCAGATTGAGCGCCAAGGGGAGACAAGGGGGGAGGAGGAAGAAGATGGTGGTGAATGCCTTGAAAAAGTTCCCAGTGACACACCTTTTTCACCACTGCTGATCTCACTCAAGAAGCCCTGATAGTTCATTTTTCCCATATCCCCTCGCCCTCCCAACCTCCCAAAGGATACAAATAATAAAAGGGTTTTCATTAGGTGGAAAACAACTTTTTCTACATTCATGGCACAAGTCTCCTCCTGGGACAACTGTTCCTTTGATACAATGCTAATTAACAGGATTAAAATTTCATTTTTAATTTTCTTTGTATTCCAGGATTCTCTGCTCAGCAGTCCCTTAAGAACCTTCTTTCATGCATCAAGAGCATCTGAGAAACAGGAAAAGCAAACCCCACCAAACTCCAGGCACAGGGCATCCCAAATCAGCAGCCACAGCAGCAGCTTTGCTGTGAGCACCAACAGAGCTTGAAAAAGTGCCATCCACTGGGGATAATTAATCTGATCAGTGGAAGAGTGCTGTAATCAGCCTATGGAAGGACTTATTTAAATAATTCAAATAGCTGATAGGAAACAGTTTCAAAGCATCCAGACAAACTCAGTTACATAAAGAGAGAGACTGCTCTGCCTTCTCAGTGTGACTGACAGCCTTTGAGTGAAGCCCTTTAGCATCTCCCTCCCCCTTCTCCCCCATCCCCTTCCTAGGCCTTCCAGGGAGTACAGAATCTCTTCAGCTTAGCCCCAGCCACTTCCCATGCTTTGCATTTGGCAGCCGTGGTAAAAGAGCTCCAAATGAGGGAAGCAGGAGCTGTATGTTCGTTTCCCAAAATAAGGTGCTGCTGCAGCACTGGGAGAGACGTCTGCTCGAGGCTCTCTGCTACGTTGTCCACTTGAAGGCAGAAGGAGCTGGCCTGAGGGGAAGCCAGGGATGCAGCCACAAGGTCGAGGCAGGCCCTTGTGACAAGCAGGAACCAGGGGTGGCTTCTTCATCCCAGCTGCCAGCACAAGAAGCAGCCTCCTGCACACTGAAACCAACAGCAGCAGCAGCATTTGTGGGTGTGTGAGCAGCTCCCCAAGGCATCCTGCTGCCATGACCTGGGAGCCTCCTCACTCAGCCTCCTGCTCCCCAAATCCCATGCCTGGAGGCCAGGAGAAGGCAGCCCACGCTGTACCTTAGTGGAGGAATGGTGCAACTGAGGCAGCCAGCATGGCTCTCCTGGCAGAACATGACCCACCTGCCCCAGGGAGCTCCCACTGATCTCTACAAGGCCTTAAACACTCGCTAGGGACTTGAGCACCAGAGTTTACCTGATCCAGTATGGTCTTCTTCTTCTTGGAGTCTGTTACAGAGGACAGCTGCATTTCACCCATCTTCTTCATCTTCTCGTCCATATCGATCTTCTGCTCCAGCTTCTTGATCTCTGTCTTCAGGAGCTTGACAGTGTCCTCCTTGTGGTGCTGCCGTGCCACCGCAGTGGCACAGGCCGAGTGGATCGCCGTGATCCAGTTCTCCAGCTCCGTCTGGCTGGAGGTCTGGGGACAGGAAAAGAGGGGGAGAAGGAGTCAGGATCCTCTTAAAACTGATTGGAGATTAACAAATGCAATTCCAAGGAGTTTCCTTTCCCTTTGATCTCAAGATTCAAAGCCTTAAATCCACTTATTCCTGTCGAAGTAATAAACGCCCCCATCATCCTTAAGCAGGCCATTTTTTACTCGGCAGCAGGCATTCAGCACTTGGAATTACACCTCTATCTGTGCTCTGCAGCTGTAGGGGGCTGCCCAGCAAGGTCTCAGGAATTACCTCCCTGGCTCAGTGCAGTGCTGCCATAATTTGTAGCTGGGCGTTTAACGATGTTCTCCAAACTCCCAGTTCCTTAAGGCAGTGAGTGCACCAGCCCCTGTGCCCTTCCCAGGATGGAGAGCTTTCCTGGCGTGCAGCAGTTAATAATAAATTCATGGCATAAAACGTGACCATGGTAAGTATGAGTAGCTTTATCATGGTGCACTGACAAAGAAGCTTTCCACTTCTGAAGGTCCCAAAGCACTCTGAAGACACCCCTGTTTTCATTACAGGCAGGCTCATTGTTATTTCCACAGCTCTGGTACTGTCCCTTCCCAAGCATGGATATGACAGCTTGGGAAAAGGGAACACTTTCCATCCCTGGAAGTGTCCAAGGCCAGGTTGGACAGGGTTTGGAGCAACCTGGGGTAGTGGAAGGTGTCCCTGGGGTGGGACTGGATGATCTTTGGGATCCCTTCCAGCCCAAACCATTTCATGAGACATCAGGCTGGAGCATGAACACCAGTATACTTTTTTGGAAGACTATTCTGATTAGAAGCTTTTGACACACAAAGAAGAATCTTTCCAGATTCTTCTTTCCAGATTTTTAGAAAAAAAAGTCAATCTTCTTAGGCTTCTTAGGAAACTGCATTCCTTTTAACAGTAGGCTGTAAAACAAACTTTACAGCCAGCTCAGGGCTGCAGAGGGCTTGCTGTGAGTGCCAGCCTGTGGCAATAATCACACTGGTATTCGGCTCCTGGCTGGAAAAGTAGCAAGGTGCCAAGCCACCTTGTTCTAATTACACTTTCTGATGACACCTGATCTATTAATAGACAGCCCAGCATGACTTCCCCAGTCGCTGGCATGGATGAGGAAGGTCATCCCTGCTGAGGTCACAAGCAACAGCAAAGGATGCAGCCAAGGAGAGGTTCCCAGAGAAGCCCAGCTCTGGGAATCACATATGCACATGCTGGGCTTCAGACTGATGCCCCCCAAACTGTTGTGGTACTGCAGGAATTGGGACACACATGTCCCAGAATGACACCACTTTCCTTGCTCGGGATAGAAGCCCTAAGCAGAACACAGGATCTACTCTTCCCAGTTTCCTTGCCTTCAGCTGGCACTGTACACAGGAGATGGCTTGAACTGGTCAGGCTCCCTACCCAGGCAATACCATTAACAAGCTCTCATTCCACTGCTGAAGACATTCTGAGGCCCCCTTGCTGAGGAATATCTGCTGGAAATACAGGAATTATTTCCCAGACTGGGAGACCTACCTACAGTCAGGTGGTGAAACCTTGTCCCCAGCAGAGAAGAGAGCAGCACTGGACTTGGAATAAGTTGGTGTGTTTTGGTAATTCCTAGCAAAATCCTAACAGCATTTTTAATCTTATTAAATTTCAATATATTATCTGTATATACCATCAGATTCATTTTCCTTTTTGGTTTCCTGGGGGAGAGGGAGGTAAAAAAGGATCAGGAGTGGATTTTAGGAGCTGAAGACTCTCCTGGCAGCTGAGCAGGCGATGGGAATCACTCCCCTTCTCCAGGGAAAGGACCCACAAACAAGCTGCAAACACCTGACACATCAGTACGTGGTGTCACAAGTTGCTGTGAGCTCCTGGAAAACTCATGTGACAACAGCAAGGCCTGTGTTTGTGTGGGCACAGCCAGAGCTGCCTGAGCCCTGTGGGAGGGATGTGATGTCTCTGGGTGCAGTGCAGTGGGCAGGCTTCTTACACGACATCCAAAACCTGTAGGCATCACCAACAGCCCTGTTTTTCTCCTGAGGTACAGAGTCTCCACAGGACAGAAATAACCTCCTGCAGTTCTGTGGTGTCTCCTTGCCAAACCTGCTACTACAGCTCTGTGCTGTGTGCGGGGCATGGGCAGGGAAGGGGACTGCTCTGAGGGCAACCCTTCCTTCTCATCTGCTGCCGTGGCAGAAGGGACACATGACAGAACATTTCTGCCTATATAAATGGCTGGGTTTCATTTGGAAAGGCTCATTTTGGCTTTTTCCCTACGCAAAAACCTACCTATGGCATAATGACACTGGGCTCTTAGGGAATGAGCTTTGGGGTGACCTAATTGTGTCCTAATCCAAGACCTGAAGGGAGCCCAAAAGAAAGAGAGAGAAGGACTATTTGTAAGGACACGGGGTGGCAGGACAAGGGGGAATGGCTTCACACTGACAGAGAGTGGCTTTAGACTGGATATTGGGAAGGAATTGTTCCCTGTGAGGGTGCTGAGGCCCTGGCACAGGTTTCCCAGAGAAGCTGTGGCTGCCCCTGGATCCCTGGAAGTGCCCAAGGCCAGGTTGGACGAGGCTTGGAGCACCCTGGCATAGTGGAGGGTGTCCCTGCCATGGCAGGGGGTGGGAATGGATCAGCTTTAAGGTGCCTTCCAACCCAATCCATTCAGTGACTCCATGATTCCTTATCAGTAGATCATCACCTGGATGAAGGTCTCCAGTTAACAAAATACATGTCCCCTTCCCAGGAAAGAGATGAAGGAGAGAGGGGCAGGGCAGTAGTACAGAAGGAACTGAGGAAAAATCCCACTGAGGTGGCAGAAAAGCTAGTCCACAAAAAAATGATGGGTTTTTTTCAGTATGCAATCAAATATTCAGTCCCTTCAGGAGTCAGAAGGACTTTTTGTTGCACCAGTTTGAGAATCCAGCCCCTTGTTTAGGACAGCTACAAGGGCCTACAAGACCGTGTAATTTTATTTTTTGCTCTGGAAGGGGGAGTGATGACATGGGGACACATCCTACCACAGAGCAGCTTCAGGTTTAAGAAGGCAAGAAACTCTGAATATATTGTCACTGGAAAGGGAAATCAAGGGATTCCTCCAGTGAAGAAAACGGAATCAAAAGAGGAGGAAATGCACCTACCTCAGCACATAGTGACAATAACAGAATGTCACACCCTGATTAGTGCCAACTTGACATAAGAAAGGGGATGCCAACCTAAAAAATCACTCAGGGAAGTGGTGCTTACCAAATTCCAGAAATATTTTCAAGTGAAACACATCAACTTGTGTATGGTCTTTGATATAAGTCCTGGATTTTTTTTTTTTAATTTACCCTGAGAAATTCAGACATTCCTCTTTTCTGATTAAAGAACCAAACCCTGCCCTCCTGGGCAGCAGCCAGGTGTATGAACAAGGGGCAACTGGATTCTGCAGCCCTGCTGGGAGAGCACTTGCAGCTCCAGACATCCCCTTGCACTTCACGCTCCTCCAGGTCTAGCCAGCCCCTCGAGCCTCTCTGCAAGGCCCTGTCTTTGACACACATCTTTTACAAGACACAGAGAGTGGCACAGGACATTTAACGGATGTCCTGGATGGTGACGGCCTCGGTCTGTGTGCTCTCAGCATGCTGCCCAAGCAGTTTTCACAGTGATACAAGAGTATTTCTGCATTCTCTGCTCCAGCCATCTACACAAGGGGCGTCCAGTCAGTTCATCGAAAAAGCAGATTTGACACTGATCGTGTCCAACTCACGCCCTTCCTCTAGTGCTGCCAGAGCAAAATCCCAAACCTACTGGAGTCAGCAGGACTTTTCCACCGATTTCAGCCAGAGCTTTTCCATCGATTTCAACCAGAGCTACGATGTCCTCCTTGATGGGAGACAGAAAAAACCCCTGCCGACCCCTCTGACCGGACCAACCTGGAAGAGGAAAGCGTCCCCGAGGGAGTTGCTGAGGCAGAAGACAAAGTCCTTCTTGGGGTGCTCAGGCACGGCCTGCACGATGCTGTTCTCCACCCACACAGCGTGTTTGGGGATGCTGTTGTGGTCGATGCCAGACCTGCCGTCCGTCTCGTAGAAGAACAGTGTGCACCCTGCAAGAGACAACCACAGCACGTTCGAATGCCCTGCAGCCCCTCAGCACCGGGGCTGAGACAGAAACAGACCCTCACAGGGATGAGGCTCGGCCAGAGCCTGTCTGGGTTTTCACAGTGGAGAGCACCAGCTACTCTCCAGTTTTCAGCTGGGTGGTTTCAATGCCAAGCAGGCACACCAGGAGCTGTAGGGCACTCCAAGCCCTGACCCAGGGCTGTTTGGGTCTCCCTGATTTTTGTTCTCCCTAGGATTGCCAAAACAGAAAGTCATGGGCAGTAAAATACAGCCTCAGATGAGAAACATCATAAGAAATCACAAATTTGGGGTCAGCCACAGCCACCCCATTCCATCGAAGGGAACAAAGGGAAGATGCAGGCATGAGATCCTGTGTCCCCTGAGGGTGACAACCAGCTGTGAGCCAGCCCTGGGAGCAGAGAGGCCCCCAGGCACGGCCCAGCCTCAGCCTCTGCAGCTGCTGCTGCTACATCCCAAAGGCAAGGCAAAGATCAAGCCATTTAATTACTGGATGCAGACAGTAACTGGAATTATAATGGGCTGGGATGAGCTGTGCTCGCTGAAAGACTGATGGCACAAAAAACTTAGCTGGGGACAGCAACCAACCTGCTTGGTGTTACAAAATAACTTCTACAATCCTCCAGGGAAAGGAAAAAAAAGTATATAGCAAGTCTGCAATTTGGGAGATTCCAAAGGGAAAAGGGTCTCCTTCACTCCCACCTTCTCACACTATCTCCAGTTGTTTACAAGCTGGCACACAGTTGCTGTGCCACTGGGACCAGCCCTCTCCGTGCAAAGGGACGACGCCCCGGTACCCAACCTCTCAGAAAACTATTTGCAGCCAAACAATGGCAGCTGTTCACTTCAAAGCCTCGGTTAAACACTGACAGCATCAAGGCACAGCAATCCAAGGAGTTAACACTCCACTTGAGTCAAAGCACTTCAAAACAACATCACTTCCCTGCTCATCCTTCCCCCTTGTCCTCCCAGATGGCCCCCTTTGTTTGCCTGCTCCTCACAGCAAGACCTTCCTGCCACAGGGCCCCCTCCCAGGAGATTAGGGCTGCCCCTCACCTCCCTCTCTCCTCTCCCTTTCCCCATCTCTCCAACCACCCCGAGGAAGAGCCAGCTCCTAACTTTGCTGTGGGCTTGAAAACAGCGCTGCAAATTAAAAACAAACAAGGGCTCTAAGAAAAGTGCTCAGTGGGGAGGACAGGGTTGAACCACACTGAGCAAATCTGGGTGATCCCACCCAGAGCAGGAGACACGGCTCAGCCTCTCCTGGCTCCAGTAACAGTGCAGGAGAGGGAGGCCAGTCCCAAAACTGTGGCTTCCTGTTTTACTGCTGGTATGACCCACATGGAGATGAGTTTATGAGCATGGACCTAGACAGGAACTGCAAAAATCCAGGGAGAAGAGGGTCTGTGTCCCGGGCAGCCGAGGAGGGAGCAGGGGTGCTGAGGGTGGGTGACACAGCCAGAGCCAATGTCACCCAAGCCACAGGCCAGCCCTGATGATCAAACCATGGCTTCCTGTCCAGACCACGGCTGTGCTGCAGCTTTTTGGGTGTTTATGCTCATGAAGCACCTCTCAGGGAAGGAGAGGCCCTAAAGCCTGAGAGGTACAGGAGGGATGCAGAGCATGGCAGAGCCCCTGTCAGCACCAACAGGCTCCCACCATTGCATCCCCATGGCTGCACATGGCTATTTAGTTGTCAGCCAGCCACGGACACCCTTCTCCAAGGAAACACTCAGAGCCCAGGGAAGCCACCCTGGGCGGTGCCAATAGGGCTCGAAGCAGGGTAGGAACCCCACTGCTGTGCCTTGGACTACACACGTGCCATCACATGAGCACATCAGCGACCATCACATAAAACCTCTGGCAAACGGCAGGGCCACTTCCTTGTGTTTTGTGTTAATTATCCTGAACTCACAGCAGCTTTTGTTCCGAGTCCAGGCCACTGGTATTACCAACTCACAGGACACCACGAGCGCCTGCCTGGACAAACCCCTGCCCACCTTCTCCGTACCTTTCAGGGAGACCCAGTAGTGTTTCCACTTCCTGCGCGTGGCCGACTCCACCTTCTTGTTCTTTTTGTGCACCAGGAAGTTCTTCACGGCCAGGGCCCCGGCCTTGCGCACCGTGCCCTGGGCGGCCGTCAGCAGGATGTCGGACTGGCCCGGGGAGCTGAGGGTGCCGCTGCTCTGCTCGTCGCTGAGGGCAGAGCCGGCCTCCTCGGGGGGCTCGCTGTTGCTGGTGCTCATCTCCAGCTCGCGGCGGAAGTTCTCGTAGACGCCCTGGCGCAGCCCATCGCCCGTGGAGCTGCTGCCGCTGTCGCTGCCGATGAAGGCCCGGCCGGCCGGCGGCGAGTAGCTGGAGTTGGTGGCGTTGGAGCGCCGCGACAGCAGCTCCGTGTCGGTGGCTGCGCCCTCGATGCCGCTGTCGGTGAACTCGCTGCCCTCGCCCGCGTTGACGTCCTGTTTGCAAGCAGGGAGAGTGAGGGAAGAGCCTGGCTGAGAGCCCCAGCGCGCAGGTGGCACCACGTTTCTTCACACCTCCACCTTTTCTAGCACTGGAAAACCCTCATCTCTTCTCCTTCCAAAGACAAACAACCGGAGGAAAAGGTGGGGTAGGTGACCAGCAGGCACCACAGCTGTCCTGAGGGAGTGAACAGCTCTCCACCTTGGACAGGAGGGTGAAGCTGTCCCACGCATTTCCCTGCAGCTTTACAGGGGCAATTTTCAACGCTTTGTATCTCACAGCCCCAGGGCCGTACTTTCCTGACTGCCGCAGGAGTCCCTGTGGGTCCATCATTTGCTCTTAGGGCATCTAAGGTAAGATTCCTTCCTTCTGAAGACAAACAACTGGAGGATGAGGAGGGGAAGAGACACAGCTTCCAGCACAGGTTAGGAAACTCCAGGTGCTGCCTCTACAGCCTTAGCAATTTGGAATATAAGCTGCAGCATCGTCTGTTTACATTAAGCCAAGTTAACAGTGCTAAAGGTTTTGCAAAAGGAGAACATATGGTAGCAAAAATTGGCAGTGGCGAGAAAAGCAGCAACCAAACCTACGCGTTTTGAGAAGAAAACATTGCTGTTGTGCACTCACACCTACAGTTGAAGACATATTTCAGACACCCCAAGACCGACATTTGGAAATTATGTAACTAAAAAGGGATTTATTTTTTTTCCTTCTAACAGATTAATGGGTTTGAGATTACTTCTGTTTTCATCACAAACTGTCAGCATGGGCAATGACAGCCCCTGCCAAATCCCCCAGACCCTTCCTGGTCCCCAAGAAGTAGAAGGATCAGAAGAGACAAGAATATGGTCAGTTTGAGGAAGAGAGGAGAAAACACCCCTCAACTGGGGTTTTGAAGGCTCAGTCATTCAGCCTGCCCCTGCTACAGGGCTAATCCCCCAAGGGGGATACCCACCACCACCTTGGTGTCTACAGGTATCTGTAGCAGATTTTTGGAGGACAAATAAAGGCCAAACCCTGTGAGTGGAAATAAACATTTTAGGTACTTGGACGAAGAGGGAGCCAGGGAAAAAGAGGCAAAGAAGTGAGAAATATGGCCAAAACAACAGGAATTTCAGCCTCTATCTCTCCTGCAAGAGCAGCTGGCGCTTGATTCACAAGTTTAAAAAAAAATGAGGAGTCTCTGAGAAGAGGTAGCAGAATGGAGTATTTATTTTGAGAGAAAACAAGCTTCCAGATGTTGGTTCAAGCACCAGTTTTCTTTGTATCCAAGAGCAGCTCTGCAGAAACAAAGAAACCCTCCACCAGCTCTGTTTGAAACCCTCCTCCTGTGGAGCAAGAGCCGCATGAGGAAACCTCAGGGGCAGGGGAAGGGCTGACTAACTTTTAAGGCATTAATTTGCAATGGATGGGCCCGCTCTTTATAAACAGCACTTCCCAAGGGAGACTTGGAGTCCAGCTGGAAGAATAAGCACTTCCTTCCCTGCTCAATGAGCACAGTTATGCTGGTCCATCTGGTTATTTAATGCAGTGACAGACAGGCTGCTCTGGACAGGCCAATATTGCTCTGCTCTGTGAATGAGCTGAGCAGGGTCTCCTCTAAGTGCAGCCACCTCCCAGCACAGAGCAGCTTTCACAGCCACACGTGGATCCTGCTGTTCCACCGCATCGGTTTTTTGGGAAGCCAATTACCTGCTCATTCCTTGCAAAGGGGGAATGTCTGGCGAGGGGAACTGGTGCTGCTCAGAGACCTGTGTTTACAAAACGCTGCCACAAGCAAGATTTTGCACTGTGCCACGAAAAGCTGGATGGTGCAAATCCCTCTGCCAGCACTCCCTCCATCTGACATCCCGTGTGCCAGCACGGCTGCTCCACGCTCACATGCCCAAGGCACTGCCCCTCTGCCAACACAGCTACATCCACCTATAACCTCCCACGATCATTATTCCCGTGGAATGACTGTTTCCTGGGCCCCTCTTCCTCTCTAGCTTCACACTGACAACAGGAGAGCAGGTTTAGGTTAGGTATGGGGAAGGAATTGTTCCCTGTGAGGGTGGGGAGGCCCTGGCACAGGGTGCCCAGAGAAGCTGTGGCTGCCCCATCCCTGGAAGTGTCCAAGGCCGGGTTGGACGGGGATTGGAGCAGCCTGGGAGAGTGGGAGGTGACCCTGCACAGCACAAGGTGAGCTTTGAGGTCCCTCCCAACCCATGCCATTCTATGATTCCCTGATTCTGTGCTATACAAAAAGTATAGAGTTCATTCCAAAATCTTAGCTGATGTAACTTTTAGGAAGCCTATCTCATGCTTTAATTAAGATTAGTTGGTTTAAGAAAACAAAGAACTACTAAAACAGACCACCAACATGAGTAAGGTAGGTTTTGTAATTTTGCCAACTAGTGCATGCATCAAATTTTCTTGGTGCTGATCAGCACATGGAATATTTTTCCAAAAGCTGAAGTTCCCCCAGAGCTGCAATACAGGCTCTCAAGGTCCCTCATGCCCAGTGTGCCACTGCCTTCTCAGGTGGCCTTGGTGAGGCACTGCACTAATTACCTCAGTTTCCCTGTCCATAAATGGGGCTTACACCCTGTAATGAATATATGAGCATATCAGTTTACCAAAAAAAAAATCATCTATAAAAAAAATTCAAGGATGGAGAACTCAGAGCGAATTTTATATTCACTCATGAGCTGAAAGTGCAGCACGTTTTGCAAAGACCTTTATAATCTTTATCACAATGCAAGTGACAGGCTGGACTGGTCAAAAGATCTTTTCAGTGTAATGCTACAGCCCTGCTCCTAATCTCCCTCTGCTCCCTGCACTCCCTTTTCCTCTCCTAAATACCCCTTATCAAAGACTTCTGCGCAACCCATTCAAGGCCTTTGGCAGGAGGAGGGTCTGAGCAGACAAAGGTCAGAACAGTTCACAACCCAGAGCCTGCCAAGGTCGTTCCTGCTCCCGAGTTATGAAACGCGGCTTTGAGGGAGCCTCGCGTGCTGGGAAGTATGGGCCATGAGAAGACTGGTCCCGGGGTGAGGAGGGTTAAGGGCATTCACTGCACAGGTCCCTGGCCTCCCAGTTCCTGCTGCAGTGTCAGCTCGTTCCCATCGGAGCGGAGGGAAAGCTCCCGGGAACCTCGCAGTGCTGCATGGAACACATTCAGCTGGGGATTCCACAGAAAGCACAGAGCTGCTTAGTTCTGTGCTCCCGCAGAAATCTGCTGGAATGTCAGGGGTAACAGTCCCGAGCCAGGAACAAATCATAGCAGGGTCTGCTGAACACATTGCTGGGGGCACAGAACCACTCCTGCACGTTTTCCAACGAGGATGCTGGAAGTTAAGCACCCCAGCTCCCACCGTTGGCAGGATGGTTCTCTGCTGCTGAGACCCATGTGGGATCACAGGCTCAACTCACAAAGTCCTTTCATTTAGGTTAGAAAACACCGCTGAGACCATCGAGTCCAAGCTGTGCCCCATCCCCACCTCGTCCCCAGCCCAGAGCTCTGAGTGCCGCGTCCAGGCCTTCCTTGGGCACCTCCGGGGATGGGGACTCCAACACCTCCCTGGGCAGCCCCTGCCAAGGCCTGACCACCCTTTCCAGGCAGGAATTCCTCCTGCTGTCCAACCTGCCCCTCCCCTAGCACAGCCTGAGGCCGTTCCCTCTCCTCCTGTCCCTGTTCCCTGGGAGCAGAGCCCGACCCCCCCTGGCTGCCCCCTCCTGTCCGGGACTTGTGCAGAGCCAGAAGGGCCCCCTGAGCCTCCTTTGCTCCAGGCTGAGCCCCTTTCCCAGCTCCCTCGGCTGCTCCTGCTGCTCCAGCCCCTTCCCCAGCTCCGTTCCCATCTCTGGACACACTCCAGCCCCTCAATGTCTCTCTTGGAGCTAGGGCCCAGAACTGGACACAGCACTGGAGGTGCCTCCCCAGTACAGGGTGGACACCTGGGCCCCTGGCTTTGGTGTCCAGCCTCCAAGTACCTCCTGGCATGGCCACCACAGGCCACCGCCTGCAAGCCTGCGAAAACACATCATGTTTTTAAAATTAGTCACATTTCCTGCTCAGGTTCTCAAAGAGCCCCGTGGATAACAGCAACACCTCTGTCCTTCAGGGAGGACTTGTCCATGATGGGATGCACCCCAAACAGGCATTCCACTGCTCCACAGAAGGAGTTCCCAGGAAAAGAGTGCTGAACTGCAGCCTTCACTACTCACCCCTCTGACTCCTACTGCAGCTTGATGCCGATGGCACGTGCCAGGCACACCTCAGGAGCTGGGAGACAGCTGAAGAGAGCAGATTGCACATTCCCGCTGGTTTGGGGCATTATCCCCACGTTGTAACAAATCACCAGCACACTCCTCAGCACTGTCACTGCTGCCACCGAGGAGCTCTGCTTCATTTCCCCGGTTCGAAACCACAGCAAGGACACTGCACCTGATATTTCGCACCTTGCCAGGGCCCTTGTGTTTTGTGCTTTCAGGCTGGCAAGCAGCTGTCTCCACACAGAGGAATACTTTTGCCTGAAGAGACCATCCCAGGAACCAAATGCCAAACTGGAACTAAAACCTGTGCTGCCCTGCTGAGCCTTCCCACTGGGACTGGGAGGAGAAGAGGGCAAAGCAAAGCAGGAGGGAGGTGGGAATCATTCCATCGGTCACACCAAGCAGAAAGCGTGCAGCAAAGAAAAGAAAGCCTATTTCCTCCAAGACAGAGACATGGGGGAAGCCCTGGGAATAGCAGGTCTTGGAATTTTGCAGACACAGCAGGTCTCAGTCCATAGAGACAACAGATGGAATAAACAGGGGTTTTACTGCTCCGTGGAAAGCAGGGAGAAAGGCACACTGAGAGCACTGGCTGAGGATGGGCTCAACGGGCTTGCAGGTGCCCAGGGGTTATGAAAGGAGGCTCAGCAGACTGTCCTGAGCGGAAGGAGGAGGGAGAGCTGGAATGCCCGGTGCCAGAGACATCCACTGTGGAATGAGCACCGGAGCAGGGTTGAATGGTGCCATTGTCACCAAGAGGGCCACGTGCCAGGGCAGCCACCACAGCACTGAGAGCATCCCAGGGAAGTGAAGTGGAACGAGTTATCACAGCCCCATCGAGTGCAGAGAACAATTTAACTGATGAACCAACTGGGTGAAATGCTACTGGAAGTATCAGCCACCCACTTAAATACAGGGGGTTTTCTGCATGTGAACATCGGGTTTCAGGCAAAACAAGCCAGAGGGGAATAAAAGTGTAATGCAACAGCCACATCAGGCGGATGTGCCTGGTGCTGTAGCTTTTGCACACTCATGTGATACTCATACCTCTGTATGTCTGTACAGGCATATCTGTCAAATAATTCTAAATTTAAAAGATATTCAGAAAAAATTCCCTTTGCTTTAGGAAAAAATGTCTACCTTCAGCTAGCAAATATCAGGCAAAGAGTTTTGGGACAGGTTCCAAGTGTCCCCATGTTGAACACGCTCGGTGCTGCCTCTGCCAGAAGAGAACACTGGATGGGAAAAGCCTTGCGCAAGTCTCTGGCTCATGACAAGGCACACTGAGAGTGCCTGGAACAACAGTGCACTTCCCAAACTTCCCACCACCAGCCTGCCACAGACACTGCTGACATGCCCTGGTGAATCACTTTCTCCCGCCTGACTGACAGCACTGATTCATGGGCACTTGGGGGCTGATGTAGTAGGAAAAGTCTTACTTCCCTAATACAAACAGTTCCTTCACGTGGCTAAAACTTCTCTCTAAATGAGCCATTAGATTAAAAGTACAGCTGAGTGGGGTTTTCCCTTGGAAGGGGCTCCCTCCAAGAGAAGTCATATCCTTTGTTCCCTGTCCTGTTGAGCAACAGAGCCATCAGATGCTCACACTCAGCAAGAGCCTGAGGCTGCACACAACCTGTCTGGCTGCTCCTTAGGCAAGCACCACAGAACACACTGAAAATGGGCGAGCAGCCTGATGGCTTGCATGCTTTTATCTGACTGGAGTCCCTTTGAAGCTCCTATGTAGAAAAAGATTGGCCTGATAAGCGTTTTTCCTTTCTTTTCAGTACTGATCCTACCATCGTTTGATGGTCAAGGTATGGCTGGCTGCAAATCCAAACGGAATCCTTTCTCCACAGAAAGGAGAAGCCAAGACAAATCATAAATTGCAACTAAAACCTGAGTGGGAGAAATGGTTTGATTTCTGCTTCTGCGCACTCACTGCACTGGGGTAGCAGTTCTTTAGATGTCTGAAAGAATCAAAATTTTAAAAAATTAAATTTAAAAAAAAAGCCACCAAAAAGAAACCTTTTATGTCTTATTAAAGCTGCTCAGAGTGGTTTACTAAACAAGCAGGTTTGAGTCATGGTTCTCTGAAATCAAATTGGCCCCTGACAAAAAATGCACTAGCCCAGACCTCCAGATACTTCTCCTGGCAATAAGCTTCAGTGCTATTATGAAAGGATGAATCACAGTCACAGGTTTCTGGTCAATAATCCCTGGGAAAGTCTTAAGGCATGGATTTCAATGGATTTGGTCCCAGGATTTCTTTGTGAACTCATCTTGCTGAACGCTGTGTGGTTCCTTGGAACCTTGGAAGGACAGACGAGGAGCCAGGCACCCAGGAGTACTTGGATGTGGGAGGGAGATGTGCATCCACTGTGCTCCTGTGGGGCAGGCAGGCAGCAAACGCCCTGGTACCAGGGATCTGTCAACCCCACATCCTTTGCAGGCAGTTTTGACACCTATGGCTGTTGCCTTGGTGTTCCCCTTGCCTCCTTCACTCCATGCTAATCTGTCACCTCAGCCTCTGGCACAGGGGTTGGGAGTATTCTTGGTTCACTGACTCCCCAGATGTTTTCCAGCTGGCCCTTCCAGAACGATCATCTCTCTGCTTCCCCAAGGAACCTGGCTTTCTTACCCTAGATGCCCTAAAGACAAATTATGGACCCACAGGGACTCCTGCAGCAGTCAGCAAAGCACAACCCTGGAGCTGTGAGATGCAAAATGTGGAAAATGAAACTGCCCACACAAAGCTGCAGGGAAATGCGTGGGACAGCTTCACCCTCCTGTCCAAGGTGGAGAGCTGTTCACTCCCTCAGGACAGCTGTGGTGCCTGCTGGTCACCTGTCCATGCTCAGAAAGCTGGTTCTGCACCCCTAAGAGCTAAAGGGAAAGGGGAAAGGGAAGAGTAAGGGTAAGGGGGAAGATGCTTTGAGTTTGGTTTTCAATACCCTGAGAGAAACCCCAGCCTGCACGAGCACCCAGAAAGGACAGCAGGGCCCTTGCAGGGAGCAGCACGGAGCATTCCCACGGGATCTGAGCACCCCAGCTCCTCCCTGGCTTTAGCACTGACTTTTGGGGGGTTGCTAAAGTACATAATTCCATGAATGAGAATCCAGCCCTAATCCAAAAAGCCTCTTGCAGTGTGGTCCCTGCGCTCAGCTCCCGACACCGGCGCAGATCCGGGGTGAGTTCCCACTTTCCATCCCCTCAGTTCCTGAGTGCTGCAGGGTTTAATCCCTCTCTTCCCAAATGATGCTCTGAGGACCCCCCCAAACTTACCCTGCTTTCATCCCAGTGGACCACCCAGCTGAAGGAAGTTTCTAGAGGGGCTGAGCTAACCATAAACTAACACAAGCAGCCAAACTGTGCTCCAGTTAAACCAAGGGCAACGTGCCACCAAAATCCTCACAGTTCAATTAAAATACAGGGTTGGGTTACTTTTTGTTCCCTGAAGCCAACAAGAGGCAATTCTTCCTTAGAAATGCAATAAAGGGGTAGAAATGCAATGGGAAAAGGGGGGCAGCTGCTGGAACAGCAGCTTGGAATCAAAAAGCATCATGTGGGAGGAATTCACCTGAACAACCACCCAACATAAGGAGGCAGGGAAATCCCTGTCACCAGGGATGATAACCAGCCACAGGATCACGTGCTGAAGCTCTCTGAAAAGAAACATTTCAATGGAGCACTTCACAGAAAGGATCACTCCTGCAAATTGCATCCATGTAAGTAAGCACAGCCCAGCAAACAAGCAGCTGGGCAACCTGTCTGTGATTTTTAAGTGCAAAATACTTGAAAACTAAAACCATGCAGTGCATACAGCTTTACAGAGAATACAACCACTGCCAAAGGCACAAGCACTTCAGATGTATAAATGACAAAGTCCCACTGTTTAAAAAAACATGCCCAAATGGAGCTAGATCAAATATCAGGGGTGATTTGCTTTCCCTTGGCTTCTGACCAAGAGCTAAGGAAGAAAAACAAATTAAGATCCTTGAAAGAGTATCAAAATATTTGCCAGGGAAGACCAAAACACCAATTTTCACGTGCTCCTTTCCCTGACAATACGGGGGCAGAGTTTGTGCTCCGAAGGGAGTGACTGCTATTTGCTTTAGAAGATCCCGGCTCGGAAATACCTGATGTAATCTCCTCCGTCTGGGTGACAGAGCAGGAAAGACCTCTGAGTCTGGGTCTGAAGCCCTCCATGCCAGCCTTCCCCCTGGCTCACCCAATCCACTTCCAGTCAGTGGGGCTATAAACAGCTCATTTGGTCTGGCCATCAAGGGGTCTGGCCATTCAGGGCTGCCCCACAGGACCCAAGATGCGGATTCCCAAGCAGTTTGCCCTGGTGCAACCTTGGGCTGCCACAAACCCCAGCGGTTTCCACCTCCCCCAGCCCATCCCAGCCCTTGCTTGCCCTCGGTGCCCTGTGGCTGGTGGCTGCAGGCAGAGATATTTGGGTTAACGGGGTAGTTCTCCTGCAGGCTCAGCAATCCTCAGTGGGATTCAGCTCCATGAGCCACCGAGCCAAAGGGTCCCACTCCCAGCTTTTGGAGATTGGGAGCGTGGTTCAGGCTACACCCAAGAGCTTGGGAACAGCCTCTGGAATCAGTGAGCTGCACAGCACTTGCCTTGACCTACTCACTAACCCGTGTGCCATTAATTAGCATTTAATGATGCACGACTTTGCCTTTACTCCTCTCCTTGATTCCATCTGGAGTCAAACAGCGAAAATGAAAGGTACGTGTCAATCTGATTAGGACTCGAACTTGGGTTGAAAACAGCCATGTTTTCCAGGCTACAGACAGGATCACTTTTCTAGGAGCAGGGCTTCAGCTGCTGAAGGTACTCTGCCTGGAAAAGCCATGGACAAAGAGGGCTGTAGGAGCAGGCTGGAAGGCCACAAGTGCTCTGCTGAGAGCGAACAGGATGCACTGGAAGCCAGCAGCAGAAAATGATTTCAGAAAAGAGAATCCATGAGGGACGGGTCAACCCGACGGCCTTGGATGCATTCCTTGCACAGGAAGACTCAAATCCCTCATCTTCTGGTTTTGGGAAGAATGCCCTAAAGGAAAGCTCACCCCATACTCTCCCAGTTTCTTTCTGAGCAGTTGGTATTTGGGGAACAAGGTACTGGGCTGGATGGTGCTTCCGTGTGAATGACCCAGGGTGGTCCTTTTTTTACATTTTGAGGTTTTATCCTCTCTGCCACAAAATAATTTTGTGAAAATTAAGTTTTACA
Organism: Atrichornis clamosus; assembly: GCA_013400975.1. NCBI lineage: Eukaryota > Metazoa > Chordata > Aves > Passeriformes > Menuridae > Atrichornis > Atrichornis clamosus. Next base: position 100,904 of record WBMZ01004189.1, read on the forward strand.
CAACTTAAAACCAAACATCAGCCCTCTGGAGTTCAGCCATCCTACAGAGCATAATGGAACACTATAACCTGTTACAAAATTCCCTGAGATAGTAAAAAAATAATATCAACTGGAAAGATTGTCTAATTTTAGACTGGTTTCTCTGTACATCCTGATCTAATTCCCACAAAACCCCTTGGTTTCATCTCCTGCATATTCTGCAAAATTTTTTATGTAAGATTTTTTTTTAAGGTTTGAGATCCCAGATTCCTTCAGGCAACCTAGTGGCCTAAAAATAGTAATAAATTTGAAAATTGGACAAAAGGGGATTTAGCACACCAAGGACCTGGCCTGGGGCTGGTGCTGAAGCCAGCACAGCTTCCAAGGCAGGCGGGCAGGAAATTCGTTCCTTTCTCCCCACTCAGCTTCACAAGGAATATGGAATAAGGAGGTGGCAAGACCAGTTTGGAAGTGGCACAAAACCACATGTCAAGGCTTTTCATCCCTTAATTCATAGAATCACAGAATGGTTTGGGCTGGAAGGGACCTTAGAGATGATCCAGTCACACCCCCTGCCATGGGCAGGGACACCTCCCACTATCCCAGGCTGCTCCAAGTCCCATCCAGCCTGGCCTTGGACACTTCCAGGGATGGGGCAGTCACAGCTTCCTGGGCAAATTCCCTTCTTGAAACTTCAGTTATGGCTCGTAACAGCAGGGGAACATGGGGTCCATTTGTCTCTGAACACCTACCAGGAGGAGGAGGAGGGAGTCTCCCACAGGCAGATGTTTAGCTACAACAGGACACAACAGAGTCACTAAACAAAATCTGGATCCCAGAAAACAGGCTGTGGGATCCTGGGGATCTCACAACCCACAGTCAGAACAAGCTGTATCCAACCGGTGCTTGCCTCCCTTGAAGCAAAAATGGGTGAAAATGTCAACCAATTAAGCCCTTTCCACCTACATCACATCAGCTCCAAGAGCCAAGCACGATCCCAGCAGAGCTCTCCGGGAAGCCTCGCTCAGCAGAGCTGAGCCCTCAGTGGTGCAATGTCAGGAAAAGCAGAACTGCTGCGTGGGTGCCCCAAAGCCACCCTGGGAGCACTGATCCCTGCTGCATATTGAATGTAATTGTCTCTCCAGAGGAAAAAGCTCTCTTCAATTAGTGGAGACTGACTCCCGCCGTTCCATTTAAGGTTTAAATATGGACAGGGGGCGATTTTCCTGGGTTTGCTTTGGTGTTTTGGTTCTTTTTTTCTTTAATGTAAACAATGTACTTGCAAAGAACCCACGGAAAAGGCATTAGAACAAACCGTGCACAGCCATCACTCTGGCACCTTTTTTCTGTGATACATTTTTCCAGCAGCTCTGGTCAGCACAGCCCAAAAAATACAGCAAGTGACAACTTCTGGTAAATTTAACATATAAAATCCACGATGATGCTCATGCATGCAGCCGAACATGCATGGAACAATGGCTGGGTTCAGGAACCAAACAGCAGGACACAAGCCCATCGCTGTGGTCTCAGATTCACCCTTCTGTCAGTGACATCTTTAGGAACTAAATTAGTCAAAGGACACCTACAAGTGACCAGCAGCACCTTCCAGCACTTCCAGCACCAGGGCAGCCGAGACTAAAAAAGCAAGTAAATATCCCAGCTACAAATTCCCAAAAAGTGGAAAAAAAAACCCCAACCCAAACACTGGCAAACACAACCCCAAATTCTTGTGAGGACTGGCGACAGGGATCTGGGCAGAAACCTCCCTCCTGGCTAGGAGAATCCATCAGGTGACTCTGCACTGTAACACCACAGAGCAGTGACACCTCACTGGCCCGGAGGCCAGAGGGAAAACTGTGTCCAACACCACATTTCACCCGGCCCTGGGTCACCCTTGTGTGGTGCCCTCGTGGCCCTAGGGTGCAATGATTATTTTGTGGGACTGGGACGGGGGGAGGCAGTTCAAAAGGCTGGTCAAAACACACATTTATAGCAGGAAGTGTTTTCCATCATGAGGACACACATGGCAGGCTCTGGGGCAACACGGCCATTGAGAGGGTGAAGAAAAAGGTGCTGAAAGACTGGGAGAGCAGAGAGAAACTAAATTGCCCAGAAAGTGCTCAAGTGCCACCTGGCACAGGCCAGCACAAGGAGCCAAAGGAGCCAAGGAGCAGTAAAGCCTTCAGCTCCACACCTCAGCTCCCACCACACTCCACACAGCGGTGACGAGGAAGGAGGAGCAAAGTGTGGGACACTGGTACAGACACAGACTGGTCACTTCCCTCCTCCCACCCCTTCCAAAGACACCTCATCAGGTCCACCCAGGAACTACTCCTTTCACTTTGTGTGCAAATTTGGACTTCCTTTCCACCCTACCAAACATAATGACAGTCGCTTCCCTAAGCTCGCTCAAGGTAGGCTGGGGCTGACACGACTTGTTTTCTGACAAGTATCTTATACTTACTGGATGCTGCTGGGATTAAAGACTTGGGAGGAGGAATTCTGACCTTTCCAAAGCTTTAATTTTGTGGTAATAATCACTGCTAAGACTCCTTACAGGCATCATCTCCAGTCTCAGGAGATACATCTAGTGAAACCAGCCCCATGAAATTATTTCCCTAGGTACGGCTGAGGCCTCACAAAACACTACTTAAATTTGTGCCTTTCACTACATGCCTCAGAGGAATCTTCTGAATGCCAGGATAGGCACCAAGATGAAAAACAAATGCTTGGCTGTTCATCACCAACTCTATTCGCCTTTTCCTTAAATACACCTGAAAGCAGGCTGGAGGCAGCAGTTGCACCCGACAACCCAACAATCTTCACAAAAGCTGTTATGTCCAAGGCTGTCAAATCCCTTTTTTTTTTTTTTTTTTTTTTTTGCTTGTTGTTCTTTTTTTTATCCTGCACTGGTGCACCAAGGGCTTTTCACCTCCGAAAGCAAGGAGCTGATTTGGAACTACAAAGCTGCTGTTGTGGGACGCTGCAGCATTTGTTCCAGCATGTCATTTTTATATTTAGAAGCAAAGCATCTCCACAGATCAAGCACAGATCAAGCACAGCCAGGAAGTCCCTGAGCAGCCCCATCCCAGCAGCTCCCACGAGTCCGTGCCAGCGGAAGGGGGGCACAGGCTCCTGGAGCCCTCCACAGCCGGAAACCTGCCTGGTGTTTGCTGCCCAGCCTCAGGTCTCTGGCACTGGTGTCCTGCCGACAGCTCAGCCAGCAGCAGGACGTGCACTGGCTGGCCTCTGGCCGAGATGCAAAGTGCAGCTCTTCCCTTCTTCTGGGTCAGGCCCAGCATGCACAGGACGAGCCAGGTAATGGAACTGGGAGCACCCCTGCCCCATCACTGGGGAAGCATGGAAAACACGCCTCTGCCGGCTCTTCTACCAGGCAGCTGGACCTCTGCTCTCAGAAATTCCAAATGAACTCAAACGGAGCGGGATCTGCCATGCACGGCTGGTAGAGGAGGGCAGCACCTGGAGCTGCTTTCTGCCCCCCACTCTGAGTGATCTGCCACTGAACTGCCAGCAGAACCACTGCCTGTGGCCTCAGGCAGGAATGCCACCAGGCAGGACATGGAAAAGCTGGGAAACACATAGGAAAGCCCCAAGAGCAGCCACAAACCACTGGCCTGGTGTTTGGAGTGCAGGAGGGGCACCTGACAGCAAAGCTCCTCTTGACTCTGTGCTCTCTGTTAGAAGGATGAGGGCACAACGTCCTCCCTGGCTCGGAGAAGCAGCACCTTCTCCACAGATCTCCACATCATTTCTCAGCTTACAGCAGGCCTGGCAGTGCCTGTGCGAGGCCTGTGCTGTTTTGGAGAGATGCTTTGCACCGACATGAACATCAGCTAATTAGAAGAGTGAGATTTCAGCCCAGTGAGTGCTTAATACGGAGGGGAAACACTGACAGGTTTTTTTCTTTGCCTCCAGCCACGAGTGCAGGCAGGGGAGGGTGACAAGGCAGGGAGGGCAGAGAGAGGGGACACAACCCTGCAGTGGAGTGATCAGTTTTGGCAGCTACTCTGGAAAAAAAGGCACCGTCAGCACTGCAAAACACGCAGGAAAACCTTTTGCTGGCAAATGCAGATTTCTCTTTCCCAGAGGCAGCGAAGAGTGGAAAAGGCTCAAGGAGAGTTGCAGATAAGGAAGGGAGCAGTGATGGGATCAAGCCAGCTCTGGAGACCAGCTAATTCAGCTCTCTCCTGGAAACAGCTCTCTTCTTGGAAAGGGGACAACAGAACCTGGGACAACCTGGAAAACCTTGATGTACAGACCCAGCTCACAGAAGGACACTGCCTTACCTGGGTGGTTTTCGCCCTCCTGCCTTGCATGCTGCTGCTATGGCTCATCTGGGGGTTGGTGGCCCCTTCGGAAAGGCAGTGTGACTTCCTGCAGGGAAGCGTGTTGTAGTTGCTGTAGGATGCAGGCGCATCCTCGGCGGCTACCGATGCCATCTTATGGCTGCCGAGGTCCGGGATGTCGGACACCAAGTTCCGGCAGTACCCTCCGAAGGCGTTCCGGGGGCCTCCGTTGATGGCGGCGCTGGGGGTTTTGGGGGAGTACAAGTCACTCATGGAGTTGGCCCGCTGGCAGGCGGTCAGGGGCTGCGGGCTGCCACCGGCCTCCGGGCCCTGGGCGGCCTCGGCGTCCTTCTCCTCGGCCAGGCCCAAGATCTCCTCGTTGCTGGTTAAATGCTCCTGGCTGAGGTCGGACAGGGAGAACTCCAGGCTGTCCTCGCGCCAGATGTCGGCCGACTTGGAGCGCTTCTTCTTGAAGCTGGCCGTGTCCATGAAGGGCGTCCCGTTGGCCGCGTAGCGGAGCGGCCTCCCGTCGCCCTCGGCCAGGAAGGGCGGCTCGTCCCCGTAGAGCCGGCTCTCCTCGGAGTCGGGCATGCTGTGCACGGAGGCGGCCGTGAGCACGGTGCTGCTGTCCACGCTGGGCGTCACCGACGAGTCCGTGTGGTAGGACACGGGGCGCAGGCCCATGTCCACGCGGTCCACCCACATGGGGCTCCCGAAGTCCTCGAGGTTGGCCTCCGGGGCGAAGGGCTCCAGGCCGTTCTCCGCCAGGGACTGCGGGATGCTGGGCGTGCTGCTGGAGCGGGTGCTCACCTCGGAGCTGCGGTGGATGGTTTTCCCGGAGGAGGCGTGGCGCGTGCGGCGGGAGGCCTTGCCGGACAGGCGCAGTGAGCGCGACGTGTGCTTGCGGCCCAGCCCGGGCTGCTTGTCCCCGTACAGCGCGTGCTCCACGCTCTGGCTCTCCGCGTTTCCCATGGCGTCACGGTCTGCAGGGGCACACAGCGGGCACCGTTAGGGGAGGGAGACACACGGACGTCCCAGCACACCAAAACCAGGGGTTTTTTAAATTACTGAACCTGTCCCAAAACCCACACCTCAGATTCTCGCAGGGCCCGCTGTAACTGCAGCAGCTAATCCCACGGAATTAATTAAGGGAGCCAGCAGCCGTACCGGCAAACTTAGAAATACAGTTAAATCAGAATGTAGGAAACAGCCAGATGACAGCTCTGCTGGTGCAAACCAAGAGTTCAGAAGAGGAAAGGACTGAACCTTGAAGCTTGGTGTAAACTGGAACCAGTTTAGCAGTGTGATCTCAGCTCTGCACACATTCACTTGACTCTCAGCACCAGCCTCATCATTCCACCCAACCAACTCAAAAAATCAACAGCTACTGTTTACCTGCAGGCAATAAGATGCTGAAAAGTAGAGGGATGTACACCTTTATCTGAGATTTCACCTTTTTTTTTTGGCTAGGATTTGCGAAGTGAAGCACCAAATAGCAAAGTACAGATCTGGCAGCAAGCTAATGACAAGTTTGATTTCTGGAACAAAAAAACTGTGCAACATTAAGCAGGTACAGAGAGCCCCACACAAGAAAGCCGTATTATGAAAAATAAATTAGCATGAGTGACTCAGACTATACAAAAATAACCTCTCCTTCCCACTCCCTCTGAAGCAGATAAGTAGATCTAAGCTCTTTGATCTGAGCTGGAACGCAGGGACCAGGTTTCTGTCCCCAGCCCCAGCCTCCTGCATTATTCAGCTGTGCACGTCCCGCCGTGAAGCAGGTTTGCCATCCAGGTGGGAGTGATGATCTGATTCAACCTTGGAAAACACTCTGAGGTCTGTGATCTCACTCAACAAATGTCAGAAATATTTTATCAGTAGTATTGGGTCCTTCTGGCCAAAGGAGAAGCATAAGGAAAGTAAATGCTAAAGTTCGCCACTCAAAATTAAACAGGAGATCCTGAATTACACACAAGACAATTATATAGAGATAAATAGTCCACTCCATCTTGAAAAGAAATTCAAAGACAAAACTTCTTTGTTTTGAGGCATTTCCATTAGTTTTGGTTGAAAATTTAAAAGCTGCCCTGACAGTAAAATAATCTGGAGTTTTCAATTTCTTGGGGCAATTTCCTCTCCTTTGCTGGGATGCACTGATGGGTACTGAGCCAGATGCTGGCAGAATGAATGAGACCATGTCTTTTCCCTTGCTATCTATATACACACACCATTGCTGCTGCACAGAACTGAATTGGTCCTCCATAAAATACATGGAAAGAGAGGAACTGATGGCACTGAACGTTGGAACAGCATGGGAGAACTGAACTCTGCAGTGACACTTCTGACCACAGCCAGACGACTGTGCCTCTGCTCCTCTACCCAGCAAAGCTGGTCGTGGCTCAGGCTGAAAGTCTGTTCAGTGCTGGAACAACAGGCAGCTCCACAAATATCTGGACATTTCTGTATTTAAAATAAAAGCAATCTCATGTGAAGTAAACCACAGCATGAAATGCCCTATGTCTACTGAAATGAATGGCAAGACTCCCTTTGGCTGCCATGACTTGTTTAGAAAAATAAATGCACTGAAGAGAGGGCAGGTTTAAATAAAAATTTTAAAAAAAGAAGACAGCATTATCAATCTCTAGCCAAGGGTTTATTATCCCGTAAGAGCTATAGCTCTTTGGTACAGGCCAGACTGAAAAACAAAAGTCAGCCAACTTTTGCCTCTAGAACATTTTAAAGCACAAAACCTGCATCTTTTCTTCCGCAGATCTCTAAAACCAGGCCCCAACACTCCCATCTTGCAGAAGAAACCCTCCTGGGGCAATGCCTGAGCTGCTTTGCTTCCGAGCTCCTTGCTAACCACTCTTTCCTCCAGCAGGATTCCTGCCAGCTGCAGAGCCCGGCAGAGCCTGCAGCCGTGCATCCCCAGTCTCCAGCCATCACTTCTCAACCCATCTAAGGAGAATGAGCCGTTTTAAAGGCCCTCTTGGAACCCAGAATGGTTGAAGGGTGACCCTTTACCTTTGGAGCCAGAGGTGCCGCAGGGCAGGAGCACTGGAGGAGCGTGTGCCGGTGGGAACGCCGGGAGCGTGGCTACGGAAAGCAGCCCTGCGCCACCACCATGACGTGGGCTCCATCCACACCAGGCAACACCTCCCCCAGCCAAAAAGCATCAAACGACTTGGCGAGGAAAGGAGCAGCAGCTCAGGCTGCTCCCGTGAGGAAATAACACTCTCCTGGAAGGAGGGAAGTCTTTTCTCCACAGAAGGAATGTTTAGGGAGTGATTTCACACAATGAGAAGTATCTGCTAGATACTGGCAGAAGTGTCAGACTTCAAAGTGAAGACCTGAGCCTTTCCAATTCAAGGAATTGGCGCTTTGGGTGAGGATGTTACAGCTATCGATGAGCCCACACCTCACTCCTGCACCTTGGAAAAGGCCCTGCCCTAATCCCACTGAATTCCTGGAATGCTGCCTGGTGGGTGCAAATGTGGTGCAGCTGATGCAGCGGCAGTGATGCAAGACAGTGCCATCCCCGAGGTTTGTCACTGTCCCCCAGCAGAGCCCATCTCCCCTGGGAGATGCAGGGACAGTCGACCCCACCAGGTCAAGCTGAGGGGGGGTCCTCTGAAAGGGACCCCCATCCTACCTTCTCAGCCCCATTTGTGCCTCCCCTCCACATTCCTGGTTGAGCATTTCCACCAGTTACCCTGAACCAATTCAAGTGCTCGTGCAGCAGAGTCCACTAAAACAGCAGAAAATAAATCCAGGGAGGAAGACAGACAAAGAAAGGAGAGTTTATCAGTTTTTGCTGAGCTGGCAAGTTGACCTGGCACGTGCCAGAGGCAGCACAAGGGTGCCCATCTGGGGACACAGCGGGGACAACGCAGCTGGAGGGTGAGGCAGGAGCCAGCGGGGAGGGACAGTGAGTGGCACCTCCTCCTTTTCTGGCAGCAGCGAGCTGTTAGGTGAGCTCAGGCAGATGTGGAAAGGCAGCCCTGAAAGAGGAATTGGCACTGGTGTGCTCAGCTAGCAGTGGCTGGGCAGGGGAGGGGAGCCCCAGCCTCCCCCACCACGGGCCACAGCAGACACCCCGGGGCAAAAGCATCTCAAACTGCTCCAGCCACGACTGCCAGATGCTGCCTGTCTGTGGCTTAACTGCACTTAGCACACTCAACGAAAAAAATCTGCCTCAAATGAAGAAAATGAGTAATGTTAATGGGAAGTGCATGCAAGTGCTGCTAGGACAAAGGCTCCCCTTGTTCGCTCCTGCCAGATGCAAAGGCGACCATTAAAGACCTATCAAGGTCGCACCAGGATGTGACACAGATCAAGTGTGACACATCTCGACGCTTTAAGCAGGTCTGTCGTGGTGTCAGGAACCTGCTGTGGTTACCCCGAGCGTCGCTGAGATCAGCGCAGGCCCACGCGCTGCGAGCAGAGCTGGCCGGGTGTTTTTCAGCAAAAAATGTCGATTCATCAAAACCCCAACTTTTTGTGGCAAGAGACTGCCTTTGACAAAAGGCTCTGGGAGGGAGAGCTCTGGGAAGCAAAGCAGGGAGACAGGCACAGCTCCTGGAAGAGGCACCAGCACCGTGACTCAGTCGCTCCCTGAAGACACCAACCGTGGAGATTTGTATCTGCAGCCCAAGTCAGGCAAATCAGGAGTGGCAACTTCTCCCTCCACACCCTCAAAGAGCTGGCCTGACCATCTGTGCTGGGAAAGGGTTCTCTCTCTCCCAGAAGATCTGCTCCTTCCTGGTTCGGAGCAGGGAAAATGTCAAAATGGTGGAAGTCTTCAAGAAAGTCGCCTTTTAGCCAGCTTGCACATCAAGAGACAGGACACGGGTTTGAGATGTGGTTTTTCAAAACTCAAACTGATATCCACCTTAGGCCGCCAACTAGGAGAACATGAGTTTTCCAGGAAAGCTTTGGAAAAAGAGGTGTTCCCTACACTGGGTACCCTGGAAAAGCAGACTGACCTCTAGCTGAACTGCTGAGGTTTTGCTGCATGAGCCTTACATGGAATGGTTACACATAAATTATACCACGTTCTAGACGACCACTGATGATGGCCCCCTCAAAGAGCATAATTTTCTTTAGAAACAGTCCGTTTCCTTTCTCTTCCTATACCTCCAATATTAAATTACTTCTTAAAATAATTACAAACACAGAATATGAATTTCAATTAAATCTATGTTACTCTTAAATGTGCAAAAGGCTGGACCACTAGATTCCAGAAAAATATCTGAAAACTATTAAATTTCCAACCAAATTTGAAGCACCTCACAAGACAACAGATTGCATATTTAAAATTAGATTCTAGTGGGAGGCCCTGGTGACAAATCTGTATTTTTCTCCTGGAGCGTAGCTTGAAGGCTGTGAGAACCAGAACAATGATCACATCCCCAGCGGGCAGTGAGCCTACAGAAATAAACTTTCCCTAAAATCTGCCAGCCAACAACAAAGATTTCTACTGAACTCCCCAGAACCACACAGAAAAATGTACAAGACTAATAACCAAGTGTGAACACACTCATTTTATCGTAATTAAAATGCACTTTTTCAAAAGGGCAAGAGAGAGACTGAGATTCCACAGAAAGCCTTTGAGTTTCTGGGAAACTCCAGCGGCATATTTCATTGTTTTCACATCAGAACCTCATACCCAGCCATTTCGTTGCTGTAAGCCGCTCTCACATGTGTTAAAGCACGGGATGGACTCCAAAAAGGCCCTGCAGGCAACTGGAGTAAGAGGAGGAGAGAGGGAGGAAGGGATGTCACCAGGAGCTGCTCCACAGCCGCTGCAAAGCCTCTGCACTGCCCAGCCGGGGTGCCCAGATCCACATGCAGCTCAGGCAGCTCCCTCCCTCCCCAGCATCCCACAGCACAGCAAACTCCTCCGGAAAAACAGGGACACACATGTACCTTCCGAGGCAGTACCGGTATCCAGCGCAACCTTCCCCCAGAGAGCTGTGGCATTTAGAGGTATAGAATTGCAAATGACCCCAAAGTGAGCAGTTACTGGGCCTGCAGAAGCTGTCAGCACCTGCCACTCAGCGACTCCGTTACTCTCGCGTCAGAGTCTATGACTACATGCCAAAAACCTGGGGAGAAAGAGGGGAGAAAAACAAATCAAAGGGTTAGCAGGGAGGGCTGTACAGGAGGATCTTCTGCCCAGGCCTGTCATCATCATCACTTACCTAAGAAACGCTGGGCAGCACGGCATGGAATGCTGTGCTCAAATTCCAGTGATGAAATCTGATGGTGGCAGAATAAATGAAAAACCCAGCCAAGCACCACCAGCCCCAACCACAGGATGTGGACAGTTCCTCTTCCCACAATCACAGTCCCCACGGACTTTAAGATGCCCTTGCTGAGGCCAGTCTGTCCCAGCTCAGGTTCCAAAAACACACCTGTATCTCAAGACAACCACCAAAGAGGCACATTCCCAATAAACCAGGCTTGAATTTCTGGCAGCAAAGGGGAGCCCAGCCTCCCCGGAGAAACTGGAAGGCCTCAGAGGAGATTGCTCTGTCCAATTTAGAGAAAGGGCCGTTTTCCAAGCAGGGGTTTCATTACCATTCTCCAAGGGCGAACCAGACATTGGGGCAGAGCATTAACATGAGGTTTTGTGAGGAAAGGATGGTTGGGCTAATTGCACTCACTTAGGCACGGATCAAGAGACCAGTGCTTACTTAGACCTGAGACGAGTCGTAAGGACAGTCCTCAAGTTAGACACTGAGCTCATGTGGGTGCCAAGTCCCAGCCCTGATACCACTGGCGAGCTCCCTTGGTGGGGAAAGTGTGATCCTCACTCTTGGCTGGATTCTCAAAAGAGATGAGAGTCACCAGCTCTTTTCTAAATTAAAAATACTCTCTTTTTCTTTCTCTTCCTTCAGGTTCCCTTCTTTGCTCCCCACCTCCCCCTCTTCCCCCAAGCTGTTGGTTGAGACCTGAAAAGCAGTTCATGAATTGCTCAGGAGCTGGCAGAAATTAATAAAATGAAGCTCATTTATATTGAAATGGACTAATTATCATGCCAGCTGCCAATAATTTCCAGAACGGGAATCTTGCTGACAAAAAAGGTCCTACAGGCAAGAGACTCCTCACCTGCACGCACCACATGGGGAGCACCCCTGCCACGTGCACTCCTCACCTCCCAGGGAACAGGAATTGTGACCATCTTTGTTCAGGTCTGCCTGCTACTGCCCCAAAAAAACTTGGCCCAAAGAAGAACAAAAGGGACGTGACGGAGCATTTAGTCAGATTTTCCATCCTGACGTGGCTGCTGAGGAGTTTGTCACTCAGTAAAGCCTGCTCCAGGCTGACACAAACTCGGGTCACTCCCCTGAGGAACCAACTGCAACATGGCCCATTCCACATACCACCCGTGCTCATCCAGCAAAAGCCCTTCTCTCCTGGCAATCCCTTCTAAGAAAGTGGATGTTTACCCCTGGATCCTGCACTATCCAAACCCTCACTCTGCTCCAGTACATTTGAAGGGCTGGCAGCATCCTTCGCTGTGAACAGATGAGTACCATGCACACACAGCTCCTCCAGAAGAGAGGGATTTATCATTGCCCACGGGCTCTTCCCTGAAAAGTTTTGCTCCTATTAACTTTTACAACTCAGACAGTCTTTTCCAAATGAAACCAAGCCATCTTTTCAAGAAGAACATCAGTTTTTCATACTTTGTCTGACATTAATGTGCACTGGAACAGTCTCAGTGTCCCAGGTCATTCCAACAGCCCGGGCTGGGCTGCAGCAGAAATCCTGGAGTTCTGAAGCAGCCTCCAGCAAAGCCTTCCTTCCAACAAGGTCTTGGCAAAGAGGGATGCCACGCTCCTCGTGCAGGAGGAAGGGCTGAAGCAAACACGAGTACAGCCCCTTTCCAGCAGAGCCCTGGACACATTTCCTCCCGTGGGTGCTCCCCTGGAGCCTGGCTGAGGGGGAAGCTGACCAGTGACCCACCAATACCTGCTCTCAGGGCAGAGGGGCAGTTGTAAACATTCACACGTGGAACAGTTAACCTCGTCGAAAACAAACAAAAAAAATCCAGTAAAGACTTTCAAACCTCAGTGCTCAAGACAAAACATGCTGTGTTAGTGCTGGCTGCTCCAAGCACACACAGCACATCCAGGGGGTCTGCACACGCCAGTGCAGCTCCCCATGTCCTTTGAAGGCCTGGAAGTAGCACAGCTGTACTGATTCCACAGCCACAAAACGGCACCTGGAAAAACCAGGCCAAGGAGTCCCCACAGGGCTCGTGGAGCAGCGACTGCCGCCAATCCCAGCTGAGGGAGCAGGAAACCTCCCGGGACAGACTGCACGCAGGGCAAGGCAGCACAAGGTACTAAAGGAGCGCCCTGTTACTCATCACATCTGCTACCTGCAGCTCCAGGTATGCAAACAGCTCTGGCTCTCACACGCGGGGAGCAGTCTGCAATGCCAAGAGTTTAGGGAAAAACATCCAGCACACCTGTTTTCTTTTTGCTTGAGGACACTTGACAAGAACATTAATGGATGAAAAACACAGAAGCTGTAGTTTTCTGAAAGCCTCCTTTACAAAGCACAACCCTTCCCTTCCAGCACAGGAAAAAATCAGTCTGCCAGTATACCCCCTCGCCCAGTGAACAGGAAAAGCTGGTGAGGAGGACGACCGCTCTCTTTCAATTCTATTTTCACTTTTTCATTTCTGGATGCATTATTTTTGTCAGATTTCAAATGCAATCAGCTGGTCGTTAAGCAAATCTTCATCCAGTTTGGATGGTAACTCTACCATCAACCATCAGGTACATGGGACATGCAGAGACAGGAAGCAGCAGTCATTCCACACAGAAACTATTCAATATTCATCAGTGGCTCTGGGTTGTATTTCCCACCCACGATCCCAGTTTCACACCAGTGTAACTCCAGCGTTCAATCCCATCTCCTGAAATGGAGAATCAGGCCCTTTATTTGTAACTGGAGGCCACATTTTGTTAGTTAATAATTAGTTAGCTAATGGGAATTGCTGCCGAAATCTCCCCATCCAATCCCCCACTCTGAGATGGAGGTAAATGTTCTCCTGTGCTCCAGGCTTCTGATGGCCTGGCAGCTCTGGCTCTCCCCAACCCACCCCTGGGCTGCCCTCTGCAAAATAAAACCCACAGGAGAGGGACTGTAGAATATCCTGAGCTGGAAGGGACCCACAAGGATCAGAGTCCAGCCCCAGGCCCTGCAGACACCCCAACAATCCCACCCTGTGCATCCCTGGGAGCATTGTCCAAACACTCCTGGAGCTCTGGCAGCCTCGGGGCTGTGACCATTCCATGGGGAATGTTCAGTGCCCATCACCCTCTGAAGGAAGAACTTTTCCCTGATATCCAACCCAAACTTCCCCTGGCACAGCTCCAGCCGTTCCCTGGGCCCTGTCCCTGTCACAGGGAGATCAGAGCTGCCCCTCGTGAGGAGCTGCAGCCTCTGGTGAGGTCTGAGCTCAGGCTGAACATTCCAAGTTCCCTCAGCAAATCCTTGTGTGGCCCCTTGAGACCCTTCATCATCCTCCTCTCCCTCCTTTGGATGCTCTTCAGTAGCTTTAGATCCTTCTTATACTGTGGCACCCAAAACTGCCCCCATGCCTCGAGGTGAGGCCACACCAGTGATGGATCCATGGATGGATGCAGGGATGGGTAAGAGACTGCTCAATGCCCAGATCTTTGTCTGAGAGGGCTTTCCATGACAGGGCTGGGTGCACTCATGGCTTCAGAAATGCAAGTCAGAAATGCTCCAACCTTCCCCACTCTCAATGCAGACACTGCAACTACGTGAGGCACCGAGCTCCAAGACCAACTTCAGAGGATTGCAGAAGCTGGTTGACTTTTAAAACAGTGAAAATGAATGACAAACACGCTCCTCTCTGTGTTTTCTTTCTGTGACATTTAAAATGCCATAGAAGCCTTTTGTTTGTGAGAAAAATTAATTTCAAATGAAGCACGGCTTGTGAGAAAAATTAATTTCAAACCAACCACAGCTCATACTACCTGTTGAGGAGAATGGCTGCTCCTGAAGCTGGAGTCTGATGACAGTGACCATCCAGAAGCTGGGGGGACCATCCATATATCCCCAAGAATTGACTGACAGAGCTGGAACTGCAAAACCTCTTTGCAACCGTCTCGCAACCTCTGTGTCTGCCACGGCTGGGAGAACAATGCTGGTGATCCTCCAGATGAAGAGGAGGGGAAAGAAAAATAAACCCACGTTCCCTTTGTGAAGAACTCATAAAGGGAAGGTGTGGGAAGCCTTGCTCCTCCAGATGAAGCAGCATCCCTGTGGCAATTTCCGAGGGAGGGAAGAAAAAGCAAAAAGAGAGGGAGGGGGGAAGGTTTGTCAAGAGACCGAAAACCTCCGCAGAGCCAACCGTCCCCAAATCCCTGCTAAAGAAAACAAAACCAGGAGCACAGCACTGACAAAGCGCTGTGGGGCCTTGGTAATAAATTAATGGAAGAGCAGAGCAGGTAGCCCAAGGGAAAGCCCCCTCTCCAGGGTTTCTCTATTTATAGAGGGGATGTGAATAATTGACACAGTTGTGGGTTTGTTTGTTTTTCAATCATTTTTACAAGTATCTGAGCATGTTTTAACTCTTTCTCCTTCCCTTCCCTTTTATTTTTAATGGTGGGAAAATCCCCCTTTCTACCCTGGGGGGGAATCTGCAAGGTTTTACACGTTTGCAGCAAAGGGCAGAGCAGGGGAAGGATTCTAATTTCAGATCATCAGACATAAGCAAATCTGTGGGAAGCCATGAGGGCAACTCCCTGGAGCCTGTGGGGCAGATGAAGCCCAGCCACGAGGGAGCTGCAGGGAAGGAGGAGCCCACTTGGCCTCCATGGAGGCTACAAGGACTGTGTGTACATTTATATGTTACTTAAAAAAATAAAAGAATTCCCAAAATGCAGCTGAAATAAAAAATAAGGTGTGGCTTGTTTATTTATCTTTAAATCCTATGTTATTGTTATTACCTTGCTTGGAAAGGACTTTCTGCTTGTGCCAAGTGAGCAGAGAACTGCTGATACTCAGCAAGGGCAGGACGTGCCAAATGCACCACAAAGATTTAGAAGTCACAAGAAGATGATCAGAGCAGGAGACAGAGCTCCAAAGGGATCCATCCTCCCATGGAAGGAACGGGACCTTGCGTGCACAGAAGAACCACCTAGCACCACAGGCTCCAGCAGGAAAAACTGAAACCCTTGGCCTGAGTGACCGAGGAGCAGCTGAGACAGGATGTGAAGGATTAAAATGTTGTGGAAAAAAATGAAGGGCAATAATTGGGGTAGGGGGAATTGGAGAGGAAGTGCTTAGTGTATCTCCTCATTTAAGCACTGAGGTAAGTAATCTGATTTTCAGGCAATGCCAAAGACCTCACACAGATCATTAAGATGGTGCCTGAGATATGAAGTATCTAATTTTAGATACCCTGACTTAAGTGGCAGGGAGGGATTCCAGAGGTCTGCGGAAAAACCAGTGTGAAATAAAACGCAGGCGAAGGCACGGCCAGCAGAGCTTTCCCAATTTGGTCACACTCTGAGGGAGCGAGAGGAACCTCACCGGGTACCAGGGCAGGGCAAGGCGCCTCAGTTATTGCTACAGAAGCAGCAGAGAGGAGGTCAAAATCATTTCCGTGCTGAGGACACAAGGGAAGCATAATAAGGAAAAGTATTGAAGCAGAGGATGTCCTTTTAGGATGACAGCATGCCTTGCACAAGTTTTGGCACCAGGACCTCTCTCTGCAAACTTGTACTTTTAAATCAGCACCTCTCAGGACTCAGCCTTCACTGAAATTGGGGTGGGATGGAGAGGCCGGCGGCTGCAGCACTGCAGGGCAGGGCTGGATTCCTGTCTGGCAGGCTCCCCAAAGCCCCCTTCTCTCTCTGTGAATACTTCACTCATCAACTGCAGAAAGACCCAAGACGGCCACATCCCCAATTTGAAAGGGCACTGGGTGACTCCAAGGAGGAAAACCGTGTTTAAGCAGCAGACAGCATGAATTGAACATCCTGCGCTTCCCAAAAATCAGAGCTTACTGCCTGACGTGCCAGCAAACCCCACGGACAGGGTGCTCTGGTGGGACAGGACAAGTGGAGGTGCCCCAGACAGCCCTTCACCCAGGCCAAAACCCAGGACTCCCCACAGGACTGCCAGCCCCCCCTGCTCCGAGCAGGGCTGCCGGAGAGGACGGGAGCCACAAAAAGGAGCCCGAGGTGAAGCCAAGCTTCCCAAAACCCGACGGGGAACCACGACTCCTGTTTATCCTGGGAGGAGGCAGGCGAGCATATGCCCAAGTGGCTGCTGTCTTCACCTCCTGCTAGCAGCCACAACAGAGCAGGTTTCCCAGGCGGGCGTTACCACGGCACAACCCCGTCTCCCCACACGCGGAGAAGGAGGAACCACTAATGCAAAGCGCGGCTGGTCTGCACCAGCTTGGCACTGCCCAAGGTAAATGAAGCGTTCAGGTTTTATCTTGCACGTCCTGGCAGAACCTGATGGCTTCAGCTGATCCGGGCTGACTGGTTTCAGTCACGACTCGTCCCTCTCCTCTCCTGACACGGCTCCCGCGGATCGCTCTGCCCCCAGGGAGGAACACACAACACCGGGGCCACACGTTGGCTGCTGCTTCTTTAATTATGAGGGGACAGAACCCATGAGGGACGGTAATCCCAGGAGAAGACACCCTCGGGGCTCAGGGGTGAGGCCCCGCCCTGGGAAGAAGTGGGCAGGGAGCAGAGCCGGAAAAAGGATGGAGCAGCAAACGCTTTGGAGAGGAAAAGCCAGAACTACTAAAAGTCAGGCTAAGGCAGCTCGTGATGGAAGGCTGATACCATCAGCTCTGAGCGTGGCCTCCAATGGAAATGAAGGCTCTGTCTTCTTTCCCAGGGAGTGCATGGGGGAGCGGAGCATGTGAATCACATCTGAGCAAAATTCCAAGAGTTTAAAATGTGCCAAGCAGCAGCAGCTTCCAATCTGCATCCCAAAACTGTGAGAGAAGCAACCAGGGGGATACGGACAAGAATTTTTATATTAAAACCTGTGGATCAGGATCCTGCCTGGGACTGGAGAACAAGTGATCGCAGCAGTGATGTATCCATCTGTCTGTCAATGGAGTACAAGGCTGGAGAGCACATCTGAGAGACAGAACAGAACTTCCCAGGAATGACTGGGAAGAAATGGGAAATTCAATAATTTCTTCCTGCTACTCCTGATCCCTCCCTGCAGGAAGATGGCCCATTTTCCAGAGGAGGAAAGGGTAGAAGACACCTTTCCAGGAAACTGCTAGTGGAGCTGAAGATGACAAAAACTGGCACAGGAATTACGGTGTGCACAAGAAACTTTGCACAGAGGTTGTGCTGAAAAAAGAATTATCTCGCTCAAGTTTTTTCACGTCTTCAGTGAGGACACATAAAAATGAAATGTACCAGTGACTTGTGCTGATGACACAAAGCTGGAAGAAGTCACAGTACAGAGCAGACCTTTTGTCTCCTATTGATCCTAGAGGACCATGAGCTCCCGCTGTGACAGAAATGCCAAGAAAAGCAAATACAAATCAAAAGGGGCACCAAGCAAGACCCGCCCAGCAGAAACAGGAGTGAATGGTGCTGCAGAACACACTGACCTCATCTGGAATGACAGCGTGTAACCCTCATTGTGGCCAAGTTAACACAGCCCAGACACCTTCCGGAAAAGCAAGCATGAGACAGTGGAGCTTCACTCCAGGAGAAGTCTAGAACAACAAAACTGCTGTCAAATGAACACAAGCAGAGAGGCAACCGAGCAACCCCACTGCATCCAGCTGGGTCAGGGGATGAACACTGCCCTGGGTTCATGGCCAGCCTCGGTGAGACCCACGGGTCACAGCTGCACCAGGGGAGAGAGCTCGTCCTTCCAAAACTCAGGCTGTTCCCGAGCAATCAGAAAAGAACAACAACCAATCCTCCACAGTCTGGCAGCGCTGCAGTTGGTCCGAGCGCTCCTCTGGCTTTGCAATCTGTGGTCAATAAGAGTAAAATGTTGTTGCTGGCACACACGAGCTGCCTGCGGCTGGTGCACAGCCAGCACTGCCAGATGACCAGCTGCAGGGCTTGTACCTGTGAGCTCCCAGCATCCTGCCAAACACAGCTTCGGTTTCACTCTTCCTCTGAAAATGACCCAAAAAGTAGTGCCACAGAAGGAGCGAGGAGAGATGTTCCAAATCCTAGGCGGGAATTTTTCAGCACTGGGCTCTCACTTTCTTTCGTGCCTCACTATGTAAATATTACATGAAAAGCATAAGCAGCTAATTACAAGACAAACTGAGGACAAATGTTCCAGGGATATCTGATACTGTGGTCACCCAAAAAAAGCCCTGTGCAAAGGTGCCTCCCACAGGAGAGGTGGAAAATGGAGACCTTAGGCTCACTAGACAGAGGACTTTCATCTGGCTTTGGAGACGTGACACCCTCCTGGGTGTAGGATAGGAAGCTGTGAGCGAGTGCAGGGGTGACGTGGGGAAGCCACTCTTTCTCTGTTTTTATTAGTCTAACTGGAAAATTAACTTTTTAGCTGAAAATACTGAGTGAGTTTAAGTCACAGCCATGGCTGCAGTGAGTGCTCAGCACCTCACGACCCAGTGTTGGGTGACTGGGGCCCTCTGCACCTTAGAACCAGCTCCAGAGCTTCCCAGCTGTCCCAAACTCCCAAGCCACATTTCAGTGAATAAACCATTCTCCAGAAAAGGAAAACTGATTGTCCAGCCCCAAGTGGAACGTTATTGGAAAGTCACCCAGTAGAGCAATTTATTAGAGGCAGTGCTACAGGTCCATTCTAAATGCCACCAGCTGAAGCAAAACCAGAGTGCTCGTGCAAATCTGCCCACTGTCAGCTTTGGTTCAATGCCTTTTCTTAATAACAGAAGGTCACTCATAAAATATTCTGCCTTAATATTTATAAGAAGAATATTTTTCTTACCTGCAGCAGTTACTGCTGGGTATAGGCACGTAAACAAAACATTGAGCTGAAGTATGGAGAAGTGGAGGTTTTTTTTAGACATTCTAAATGCCATTCAGAAATGCAAACTTCTCATAAAACAACAGCTCTGCCTCCTCCAAAAGCCAGGTTGGTGAAGTATCAGCCACACCGTCAAGCAAAGGCACAGTAAATCTACACAGAGCTTTAACGCCTGGACGTGGCACTCAGCGCTCTGGGCTGGGTGACCAGTGGGGACTGGTCACAGGCTGCACTCGATGACCTTAGAGGTCTTTTCCAACCTCATGTGAGCCTGTGATTAATATTTTCAGCAGCAGTAAGTGTCATTCCATCATTTCAATGCTTCACGTTGGTACGTGGCCCAGAATAGCCCTGGAAGAAAACAACTAGTTTCCTCTTTACATTTAAAGAGTACTAGGGGATTTTAGTGGCTGAGAAAGCCACTGGTATTTTCTGTGGCATCATTCCCAGGCCCAGTGAAAACAAACCTTGCAGTGGATGCTCACACAGTGTGTTTGTGGACACGCTGACCAGAGGCACCCTGCCTGTGTTCCAAGTGAATTATGCAGCCCACCTGAGCTCACAGCAGCTCCTGAATCCACCTGAATGGCTTCTGTCCCACAAACTGAGCCACCTCCAAGCTGCAGGGAAGTCCAGACTTTCCCAGTAACTTCCCAGCACTGTTTTTGTCCACATGCACACAGCCCCACTGTGTTACTGGTTAAAGCAACCTCTACTCTAAAGGGTGTTAAAAATAACACCAGGGAGCTGGAATTTCAGTCCTCTGGAGACGCTTCTCCTCCCTCCTGAGCCAAAGCCACCAGGAGAGGTGACTCTCCCGTGCCCTCCACTCCACCAGCAGCCACAGCCAAGTCTCCACACTGATCCTGCAGATCCAGGCCAGAGGCAGGAACTGATTTTTTGCAGCGAGTGGATGTAACTCAGAGACAAAGTGACTGCTGCCATTCTCAAGGGAAGCCCTTTAAAGAGGGGCCAAGAGAGAGAGGCAAAGGACACCTTTACAACAGAGCTAAACAAAGACTCTGTGGTTCTGCACCAGCCCTTTTAGTGCCAGTTCAGAGGGTTTTACCATTGAAGCTGTCAGATCTCTAGTACAGAGCCTGCCCCAGAGGTGCTCTGCATGTTGTGCCACAAAGACAGTCTTGCCATCTTAAAAGATCACCCTATCACACATCACGATGGGCTGCACATGCCTTCAAGCCACCCATGAGCAAAACCAAAACATTTCAAATGTAATTCCCTTCTTTACTTGTTTTCTTGGTTTTTTCCACCACTTTTCAGAGCTGACATACCTCCACGAAAAGAGGAGGAGGAGGTAAAAAGAAAACATATTTTGCACTTTATTATTTACAGTTTTCAATCAACTCCTACAGAATCTTTCTCAAGATGTTATTCCCTGTGCATTAGGGAGGAAGGACAGCTCTATGCAGTGCAGGAGTCTAAGAAACTGAGGCCAGATCTACATTATAAATATTTGCCAGCACAGCTGTATTCACTGATTTGATGGAACATGACCCCTGACATGCCTGCAGAGGCCACTGCAACACGGTTACAGGAGCAAAATTATGATGTGACTTATAGGAACACACGTTTTTCTCACTGCCAAAGAAAACCAAGCTTAAAATGAGCTCCTCCCGCAGAAGCAGTGCTTTGCCGCCGTGACACAGCAACACACACGCTCCCAGTCTTTCCAACGGCTTCCCTCTGCAAGGCTGCACCAGGGATGGGCAGATGGGGTCTGTCAGGGGAGGAAGCAGCGTCTCCCTCCCTTCCAGAGTGCTGACACCACCCTGTTCTTCCAAAGGGAGCTGTCAAGTGCGTGCACCTCGGGCTGGCTGGGAACAAGCCGCCACATGAGCCACCCAGCGAGCTTCCGCCCGCAGGAACGGCAGCTCTCCAACACCCTGCCCGAAAGCCACAGGGAAATCAGTGGGAAATCAACTCAATGTGCTCTGCATCAGGCCCCCGAAGACGTGACGAGGTCTGAAGGATGGCACACGGAACCAAAACGCTCAGCCTGGCTTCTGACATCTCTGAATCGCAGTGGGAAATCTATCTTTGCCTCACGCACGAAACTTTCACACCAAAAAGGCCAAAGGGAGCAAAGAACAGAGAGGCAAAAAAATCTCAGAGAAAGAAGATGTTATTTCTCTGGCTTGTCCATAAACCGTTTGCTCAGGGGTCATTTTTAGCACCTTTTCTTTGGCCCACAGCCCCCTCAGCAGCCAGGCCAGCTCCACTTGCCCCTCTCTCAGGGGCTGTCCCACCTGGCCTTGGCTCCTTCTCCTCCTCCTCCTCCTTGCCTTCTCCCTGCTCTGCCCCAGGAGGCCCAGCAGTGCCAGTGAAGAGGAGGAGGAGAAGCAGGAGGAGGAAGCAAAGGCAGTTCTGTGCCATGTCCCAGCACTGGCTCAGGTCGCAGTCCCTGTCTCACTTTCCCATCTGAAACAAAAGTGCCCTTCAAAAGAAACTCACAATTAGTTTTGAAAACGCCCTTGCTAACAACTTTGCACAATTTTTAAGAAATACCTGAAATTCTCCCAGCAAAGCACCCAGAAAGCAGCCAAATACTCTCGCGCCTCTGCAAAAAGTGTTCATTGCTCTGAACTTCGGGGTGCCAAAAGAAGGCAGCAGAAGCTGAAGAAATCCGTCCCTCCTGGTGCCATCTGTAAGGCTGCAATTAGCTACCAGTATTTTGGTAACCTTATATAGTGCTGCAAACAGAAAATCCATTAACTGGGACATTTCTGTGGGATTTCTGTCCATTTGATTGTTCCAGAGGCTTGTATTTACAAAAGATACAAAAACCTGACGGGCCTCCTTTGTTCACAGTGTTTCACCAAGATCCACCAACTTTCAGGGTTCAATACAGGTTTAACTATTAGATTAATAATTATGTAAACAGGCAGTAAATCCCTTTTAACGACAACAGAGACATTTGCAGAGTAACTTAATGTGAAGAACCAGAGCGACGCTCCTCCAAGCATCACCCAAAATCCCACTGCACCAATTAATATTGGGATCTTGTTCAGCCTGACCATTTACCAGCACAGCAGGTCACGAGGGAGGAGTAATTTAAACCAGCCGTGGAATGGCTTTGAATGAAACAGATAAACTCCTACAGTGATGGCTGGAAATAGGGTTTGAGGCCAGTTTCCAGCACCTCCATTCACCGTGAGCTCTGCTTCATCCTGAGGAGCTGGAATGACCTCACTGGGCAGTGGGATAGGGGAAGAGGATGGCTCTTGGCACTGACCTCATTCCCTGGATGGGGTGGCGCGGTGGGAAAAGGGGTCAACAGCAAGCACCGTGGTGAGGAGGGGCACAGGGTCGTGGGCACCACCTCGCGTGTGCTACAGGGGGAAAAGAAGAGGCCCCTCGACCACCTCATCCCCCTCCATCTCCCAGGAGCCCCCACGGGCCAGGAATGAGAGCACAAGGAACCAGGCACTGAGTCTGGCACGTCCTACCTCCGCCCAGCTGTGGGAAAGGAGGGAAGCACTCCATTATCACTCCTCACACAGGCTTTAACATGTCTGAACGTATTCTCTGCCTCTTAAAAAAACCCAAACAAGCCATGAAAAGGAATGTATAATCACCTGGCAGGGCGCTCTCTGCTCCAGCTTGCAGGCTCTGCCCCACCACGTACTTTTCCCAGCGCAATGTGACTTATGAAACATTTTACACAATGGGCACCTCCAACCTTTCAGGGGAAACAACTCCCCAGCCCCACCAGCAGAACAGGCTGAGGGCTCCCGCGAGGAAACATGCCCTGATGGGATGTGGACACGGAGGTGAAATCAAAAGGAACAAGCGTTTGTTTACACAGGAGTGCAGCAAACGCTGGCCAAGGTGCATCCGAGGGCACCCCGGGCTGCTGGGCTGGGGCTCTGCAGTAAAACCCTTCTTAGCACCTCAGCCCCCCACCTGGACGGCTGTGCCCACCGAGGTGCAGATCCCAGTGGGGAAAAGCCTTCCCAGGAACAGTTCAGTTGTGAGCAGGCAGGAAGCTGTGCCAACACTCTGCCGACTGAAACAACCCCGTCTGGCAGAGCCATTCCCAAAAGCTGGAGCTTAATTCGCGGCACAAAACACTGAGAAAAACCCAAACCATGAGGCAGCTAACAAGATATGGAATATTGGAATCACAAACGCACGGAATGGTTTGGGTTGAGTGGGACCTTAAAGCCCATCTGGCCCCATTCAAACTGGCCTTGGACACTTCCAGGGATGGGGCAGCCACAGGGAGAGGGAGGGGAAGGGAAAGGGATCGCAGTTAATCCTCCCAACAAACAGAAAGCTGGGAGAACTCTGAGAGGGTTTTTAGTGCCCTCCCAGGGGTCAGCAGGGTTAATAACCTGCTCTTCTCACAGCACCACACATAAATTCACAATATTGGGGCACAGGGCCGACTCTGTGAGTTCATGTCCAATAGTTCCATTTTAGTTTTCCTCCTTAAGGCCTGACTTCCAACTGCGCTCCGAAAAGGAAACGAGTCCTAGACTTGTTTGAACAAGTGGGCAACACCTGCTCCAGCACTTTTGGCTTTACTGCACTGTCTGGGGTTTGGGGCTTGTGCTTTAAAGCCCAGCCTAACAGGCTTAGGGGGAAAAAGAAAAGGCCCATAACCAGTTTCTGAAATAAGAGAGAAAAAGACCTCATTCATTCACTCCTTTGTTTTCAGGAAACCTACCCTGACATTTCTTTGTCAATACGTCAGGAAAACTGCAGAAAATGCAAACACAGCCAGGATGCTTCAAAGGGAGAAGGTGCAGCCCTGCTTTGGCTCCAGTTTCTCCTGACCCAGCCTATATTCTGGGATATTTCTGCATCAGAGAGCCCGTTTTACTGGAATCCTTAACAAGCAGGGAACAACACAGCAGCCTCCCGCCTGCCAAGTGTAATTTGTTTATGCAAGATTTCCAGAATCCATCTTCTTTTCTTCCCCAGAAATCTGCTGCACGCTCACCAGGAAGACACTGAAATGTCACCCCGTGAGCCCTGGGCAGAGCTCAGCACTGCTGGAACGGAACCTGGCTGCCCCCAGACTCCAGGGACGCTTCCATCCCAGCATCCCGTCCCTGCAGTTCTGCGCTGGCTTCCGACACCACCCCGAGGAGCAGCTTTATTAAACGAACCAAGATTAAAAAAGTATGCCGAATTCCAGACAGAATTAGCCCATAATTGAAGGGAGCAGCTTGGAGCACGGATCGATGTGAAGCAAGGGTTGTTAGCTCAGCAGTGAGGATCCCCAGGCTGGCGTTTTTTCCATGGAACTTTCAGATGAAGATTAATGGAGACAGGAGGACAGCTCGCAGTCTAACCTGGCAGCCCGTGACTGCAGACTAAATTGAATTATGGATTGGTAATCCCACAGGAGCACTACCGGGGGTCACTGGCACTGGGCACCTCTTACCACCCATCCGCCTCAGACAGGAAAGACATTCTATCTGTCAGGGGTGATTTTGCCCAATTAATTCATTAAGGATTTTGGGGGCAATATTCAGAAGAATGCCACATGATGTGAACAGATAAATAACATGTCCCACTGTACATGTTTTCCAACTTAGCCTGCATTTAAGACAAGCAATAAATAACAACAGTTCTTAACACCAACATAAAACTAAAAAAACAAAATGATGTTGATTTTGTTGCTTTCTTTGCTGCACCAGTTGTAACAGGTTGATAAATTCCTCCAGGAAGGATATCATTCACAAGGACCCTGCAAGCCTCTATATTTTTAGGGGTGTACTCAGCAAAAGATGATGCTCAACAGTACGGGTTCATCTATACCAGAATGGGTTGGAATTTGCACACAGAGGATAATAAATCAGAATAAATCCCATTTCCTGTCCTGACAGCTAACTATAAATTTTAATTTAGTTGATGTGATACCAAATATTGACATCCTGGACTAGATGGGCCATGAAGTTTTGACTGATGTCACGCAAACTAACCTGATGCTTAAACAACAATTAATATGTTGTTAATTAGACTGGCTTTAAAATGTCAAAATTCTACCAATATTTTCCCAGTCTGTTGAGGTGAAGAAATAAAGAAACAAGAGCCATACAGCATTTCAAGGTTTCAGTGCCCTTCATGAAAGAAACCAGGAGCAATGCTACATGCCAACACAGTAAATAAAATTAGAACTAGAAGAGTAGTAATTCCATTTTTAATCAGAGAAAATGACAGAAGTAATTAAAAACTAGTAATTGTTATGGAAGCCCAGATGAAATATTTGTTGGTTTTAAATTAAAATAGTCTTGCACGGGACTAACAAAGAGTCATATTTAGAATATTTTCAACGCTGTCTTACTAAAAACAGCCCAGCCCCGTGTGCATCCATCTCCCTGATAGCTGAGGGAGCCAGAACATGGTTATCTGCACCAGTCTGTGAGAAGCTGAGGCACAAGTGGTCATTTAGCCAAAACCCCCACTCAATTTCTGTAAGAAACCACAATAACCAGCCCAGGCACATGGTTTGAAAGCCTCCCGCTCTCAGGGATCAAGCTCCTCACACACATTTACACGTAATCCTTTGAGCACTATTACAGTGTCACAATGGAAATTAAATAACAGCTTTCAAGTGCAGCTATTGAGATAATCACACCCCGCCAGGGGAAAAAAACCAGCAAGCCCCAGCCCTCCAATTCCCCGAGTCCCAGGGACACAGCTCATGCCAACAGGTGGCATTTCAGAGCCCGCTCTGCCCTGTGGAACCAGCCCGAGGTCCCGCGGGGCAGGCCCGTTTGCTGTCGTTAGTCTGATGGAACGACCTGCAGTACTCACACGGCTGCTTTCTCTACGCTCGCTGCCATCGCTTCTCCTCACGTGTTCAACAAGAGCTTCAGAGAACACTCAGCTCAGATGGGGGGGGTGTTTATCAGAGATGCTGAGGGCCCCTTTATTTCCCCCAAGTTTTTAAACTCTAGAGGATTCTGTTTAATGGCAAGCCGAGAATTTCAGCACGCAACACCCCGGCTGTCTGACAGCTTTAGTGGTTTATTCACTTGTGAAGCTTAAGCAAAAGCTGTGTCTTAGAGAAAAGGTACAGGATTAGGGCTCCACTCTTCAGCTTAATTCCAGGGATTCACGGGCAAGCACCTGAGATCTCCCTGCATCTCAAATCTTCTTTTACAGATGGAGAAATTCCTTTCCTACATCACTGAAACAAAGCCAGAGTTAATCACAGAATGGTTTGGGTTGGAAGGGACCTTAAAGATCACCCCTTCATCCAGGTGAGGTGCTCATGCAGGGGACGTGGGGGTGACAAAGGTGACAAATATCTCCTCAGACAGCAGGGGCTGTGCCCAGCACGGTGTAACTTCATCAGAGCATGACAAAGCACAACCTCCCTCTGCTCCACAGAAAAGGCCTCTCCAAAATGAAGTGGAAGGAGTCATACGCACGTCCAGAATTCGGCTGATACAGAGACTTGTGGGACCCACTCAATTACTCTGGGATAATATTGCCATAAATTGTAGGTCAGGCAGAGTGGTGTATGAATCCCTGGCCTCGGGCATTCAACTACTTGGTTTAAAAAGAGAGGTTGGACGAAGATAATCCTCTTACTGCTCTGTCAGTTTTACCAGCCGAGACTCTAAATGTGAAATTTGGTCCAGCTTGAGCAATAAAAAATGATTTTCATTTCCAGCTTCCCAAACCTGTATCCCAAGAGCTCTGGTTGGGAGCCTCACTGAGCTCCAGGAGCTTGAGAACGCCAGGCTTTTGAAAGCCCTTTGAGTGGGGAGCTGAGAAAGAGGCTGGGGAGGCTTCCACACAAACAGATTAAATTTCTGAGACCTCGGGAGATTTTTGCTCAAAACCTGACGGCAACACGTTGTGGTGCTGCCTGGTGCAAGAGGGGCTGTGAAAAGCAGGAGCTGCCAGGGAGGTGTGAAGTCTGTCCCTTCTGTGCCCAGCTCTGAGCAACGTGGGGACGTGACTCACGTCTCCCCGCAGACTGCAGCCAGGCAAGACATTTTCCTGCCATTTAGACAATGAATCAGGAGCTCTGGGATGATCAGAACCCCTACCAGGTTTTATCTTCCCATAGCCAAATACAGATTTCTTTTTTTTTAAAGATAATTTGATAAAAGGGTAATTTTATATACCTGCTGAAAATGTTCTGATCCTTACTTCCTTCTCAGCAGTATTACATGTTGCCAAAACCTCGAACCACAGATCCACAGAATATCCTGAGTTGGAAGGGACTCGTGAGGATCACTGAGTCCAACTCCTGACCCTACAGTGCACACCCCAACAATCCCACCACGTGCCTGAGAGCGACCTGTCCTCTCCTGGATGTGTTTTACTCCTTTCCATGAATAATCTAGGCCCAAAGCAGGTTACAGCAAAGTCAATGGAAGCAACAGGTGGGCAGAGGTTTCAAAAATCTGATGCTGCTCCCTTAAGTGACTCATTTTGGGGTTCAACGAGCAAAAAGTACATTAAAATTTCAAAGGATTCCTGTACAGAAATAGCTCTCCACCACTGGAGTGGCTTCAAGTGAGATGCACACTCTGATGAGCAGGTTCAAGACTGCTCTGGAAGAGCCAAGTATCTGCTGCTCGTCTGCAGTCTTGTCTGAATGTCAGGGGAGCTGTGCTGCTCCTAAACCCGCTGAGGGAACATGGGCTGGGCAGCCATTTCAAACACAGGATGATCACATCCTGGGATAAGCATGGCACAGCTGGAACAGCTTCTGGGGACAAGCAGGACGAGCCCCTCAACCCCAGAAAACCCTCGAGCTCGGCCTAGAACCCCATCTGAGTGCAAGGGTGAACGTATTCACAGGGATGGCAGGTCTGTGTCCTAGAAATGAGGTCAGATGGATCCCAGATTAACTCCAAAGGCAGCTCCTCAGGCTTCGTGTTCCTCTTGCAGACAACAGCTCTAGGCAAAATGCACTGGAACTGTGCAACTTCAGGGGAGGGTCAGGTTGGACATCAGGAGGAATTTCTTCAGGGAAAGGGTTATTAAGCACTGGAAGGGGCTGCCCAGGGAGGTGTTGGAGTCCCCATCCCTGGAGGTGCCCAAGGAAGGCCTGGACATGGCACTCAGAGCTCTGGGCTGGGGACGAGGTGGGGATGGGGCACAGCTGGGACTCCACGGGCTGGGAGGGCTTTTCCAACCTCAGTGATTCAGTGAACTATATTCAGTACATATCAGGAAAATCTTGTAAATGTTCCTTAATCCACAAGATCCACGTATGAGGATTTACAGAGGCCCTGAGGCCATGCCTGGACTGTGGGGACAAGTCATCAGTGGATGGAACCCTCTCCTACTCCAACCACCAGGACACACTCCCTGCTGGAGGCAGCCTCCTTTCGTCTCTTCACAAAATCTACACTGAAACCAGCTTAGAAGAGAAGCTCCTGGTGGGGGAAAGGAATCCAGCAAATCCCTAGAACCTGAGAGTTTACTTGCACAACCTCCCTCAATACATTATGTTGGTGCTATGTGCTTGTCTCACCTCCCAAAAACCACCACAGCTGAAAAGTGACCCCCCAACCCCTGAGCTAACAGCAACTTCCACTGGCACTTCCAGAAGGAATGCCAGACTCCGAGCAGTAAGACGCCGTCCCTAGACCACTCCAGAGCTCTTTGCTACTCTACATCAGCCACACACTGTCATCAGCCTTTTATTGTCATGCCATCTCTATAGCTCTGCACGTTTTAGTCTCTTAATTATTATTTCTCTCAATAAACTGATCTGCAATTTTGCCTGCCTGACCACACACTGTCCAGGAGCTGTGGTCTTACTGAGTTCCTTCAAAGACTTCAGCCTTTTTTGCCCTGTGCATTTGTGCTCAGCACCAAACAAACATTTGTTGCAGCACTTCACAGGATGCCTTTCCCCAATGTTCTGTGCTGCTGAATTATGCAAAGCCAGCAAACTCCCTGACACACTTCCCATAGGTTTGCAAGTGGTTGCACCTGTGTTTGACACACACCAGGGGCCTGTTGTCTGCAAGTGTCCTCCCTGTGAGCACCCTCCACCCCAAGCACCTCGAGAGCTGATCCCGGGCCCTGCTGTATTTTCGCTGCAGCCACATCCCAAAGCTCCGGCGTGGGCTGAAACTGGAGCTCCCTCCTGGCTGCTCCACAGCCACACAAGGATACGTGATCCCAGGTCCAGGGGCTCACACAAAGCTGGAGCTGTTTTCCCTGTCATCACAGGCTTGGGCTTGGCAATGATTTGGCTGCCATCCCTTCGGTTCTGGTGGGGGAAGCTTTACTCTGCCTCAGAAAACAGGGCAGCCCCAGCTCCCATTTCCCATGGCACCTAATAGAATCAGGGAACCATGGAATATCCTCAGGGGGAAGGGACCCACAGCAATCAAAGTCCAGCTCCTGGCCCTGCCCAGACACCCCCACAATCCCACCCTGTGCATCCCTGGCAGCGTTGTCCAAGCGCTCCTGGAGCTCTGGCAGCCTTGGGGCCGTGCCCATTCCCTGGGGAGCCTGGTCAGTGCCCAGCACCCTCTGGGGGAAGAATCTTTTCCTAATATCCTACATAAACCCCTCCGGACAGAGCTCCAGCCATTCCCTGGGGTCCTGTCACTGGCCACTGGAGCAGGGATCAGTCCTGCCCCTCAGGTGGAAGTTGTAGGCCCCTCCTCACAGCATATTTTGGGGAAACCAGCCCATGCCATTGGACAGTGGAGCCAGGTTTTTGGCAGGCATTAAGTGGGTCAGCCTCCTGTTTTCCAGGAGAACTACCCAATGCATACCCGACGAGATTCCAGTCCCTGCAGCAGATTCAGGGAGACCAACCCTGAGTTCTGTCTGACCTCCAGCTCCATCCTGCCCAAATCTTTACCCTGTTCGCTGCCAGCCTCTCCCTGCTCCCTTACCAAACACCTCTCCCTGGACAAAGAGGCCCCAAGGAGGACAGCTGCAAGGCACTTGGAGACACGAGGTTTAGCTGTGAAGGCCCATGAGGCTGCCAGCACACCTCCCCTGCAATGCCTCCATTTCCAAACAATCCAGCCCCCTTCTCCCAAAGATGCAGCTCCAGCAGCCTGAAAGCTGCAGATGGTTTTACTCACAAAGCCATGATCCCAAAAATGCTTTGGTTTCTTTCCTTCTTCCCACTTGGCCCAGAAGCACAAACCAAGGGCACTGTGATTTTCTCATGTCCCCGGACAGCCACATCCTGAGTATTCCCTGCATTGCTTCACGTTGTTGGGAAATGCAGATTCCAGCTGGTGGAGCACCTACACGGTGCAACTTTGCCCTTCTCTTGCTTCAACCCCTGCTGCAAAAAGCCTGGAGGGCACATTTCAGGAGAACAGCACTGGCTGAGCCAGGGGGGAAAGGACAGCCCGTGACCAGGGGCTCCCAGGGATGTTAGCCATGGGTCCTCACTCTCCCTGGAGCTCTGGACATTTATACGAATTTACCAACTCCAGGGGGCACAAAACAACTGGCTGCATTTTATTCCTCCTCAAAAAACTCCCATTCCTTTTAATTTCCCTTTAAAAAGAACCTCTATAAATTCCAAACTTGAAGGTATGCTCAGGTAACCATGTCAAGCACAAAGACCTGTTTGAAACAGCAAACAGGAGCTGAAATGTCATGTACTCATTCAGGTGCCTCCAGGAATGACAGCTCGAAGGAACATATCACACAGCATGACTTTCCAAATTTAAAAAAACCAGGCTGGTAAATTACGGTGATTTATCACTCCACCACAAAGCACACACACACACACAAAAGTGCTTCCTAGAAAAAGATTACCAAGCAATCATCCAGATGTTACTAAAGCATTAAGATTAATTTGAAAAAAAAACCCAAAACCTAAAACCAGCAAGGAACTGACTCCCACTGACTTTTTATTGTCATAAATTTTATCCTGCAACTTCCAACTGAATTGAATTCTGGATTCTGCCTCAAGTCTTACACCCTGGCTGTGTGTTTCTGGTGCCTGCTGCTGTCCATCTCACACCTCTTATGGGCAGCCCACCAACTCACCATGAGAGTCAACAAAGGCAACTTCGCTGCAACTTCAGGGAGAAAACCCACCAGATTTTCATTTTTGAAAAGGAAGAAACAAAAAAGTTTCCTTTGTTACTGCTAAAAAAAGCAGGTCAGTCATTTTTTACCAGAACAACCTTTGGCACGTATTACACATCACTTCCAGCCTGACAGAGGTTTTCAGTCACGGCTTTAACTCACTGCACAACCCTGCAGCAATCACCTAACAATCACACACACCCCCGGAAACCTGGAGCACTCAGTGCTCCATTCCTGGAGGGGGTCCTGGCACCCCCTCGCCAGGAGAGCGACTGGAAAGGGAACTGAGGAGCACTGGGAAAGCCAGCAGGCTCAGGCACCACCTCTGCTTTGGGTCTTCCAGGTTGTGCCTGCAAAACCAAGGCACTGCATGGGGGCCCCATCCCTGGAGGTGTCCAGGGAACCACTGGAAGTGGCTCTCAGTGCTCTGGGTGGGGATTGGTCAAACTCAGTGATCCCAGAGGTCTTGTCCAACCTAAAAGACCGATTCTGTGGGGTGGCTGCACCCAGCAGCTTCCCAGCTCCCTTCCCAGCTCCCTTCCCAGCGCTGGCCTTGCGCAATGGGGAGTCTTTGTCTCCCTTTCAGTGTCTGAGGGCCTGGGGCACACTGGATACACCTTCCCCACCCAGGTAATGCAAATGCACAGCAAAGCAATTCCCAGCTGGGAAGCAGACAGCAGAAGGTTCTTTGTTTTCCCTCATTACAGGGACCTGACTGGGACAGCGGAGGGCTGTTTGCTCACTTGGGAAAAGTCAGGACGTTGGGTTTTCTGAGTGTTACAGTAATTTCCAATAGGAGGAAACATTTCCAATATGAAGCCAAGCTGCCGTGAGGGTATTTCAGCAGCCACAAGGCAACCTAAGGTATGGAGGGAGATCCTGGCATGAGGGGCCCTGTGCATCTCCCAAAAACAGTGGAGGAAGGTATTCATGCAAAATTTACACGCTTCCCCTTTTCCCTCCAACTTCTGCTGTTTTACAAACCCAAAAACCGCTTTCTGGCTTTGGACAATATGGTACAGAAGAGGTCTGGCAACTTCCCCACCTCCTGCAGCTGCAGCTCTGACTTGCTGGTGCCCTGCATTCCTACATTCCCTGCTTCAGAGAGCCTCACTTCCAGAGGGGTCACCCTGGGCACCAGACAGCTCCAGCACTACCTGAAAGGGACCTTTCCCTACACACTCAGGAAAAACACCTGTTTCATAAAGACACTGCCGTTCCAGAGCTGGCTCTGCACTTACCATCCAATGTCACAACTCCTCCACAAGTGACACATTCTCTTGCACTGCTCATAGGAAACTGAGCCCACCACTTCCAAATTGTTTGGAACGGAAAATAGAAATACAAATGCAGAGCAGCTTTCAGAAGAAAATCAGTATTTCTGCCTCTTCAGAAATAAACACAACTGTTCCCAAATATTCCCAACCCCACGGCTGCCCACTGGCACCACCTCCTTCCCCTTACACCTGCAGAAGAGCACACCCATTGTGACTTCCACACATTCCTGTGTTGGCAGGGCAGGTCCTGTGGCAATGTCCCTGCTTGCAGACACTGGTGCCATTGCAGCAGGATGTACGTGAGCAGGGTGATTTGTGGTCAGGCCAAATCAGCTTCCCTGGAACTCAGGGGCACCTGTGGCAGGGCAGGGTAACACCACTTGTCCCATACCAGTCCTGGTGAAGTGGCACCACGGGACATTATCCATGCTCCTCCTAACAACAGGCACACAGCTCCTGCAGCCAGTGAATGCTCAGCCACTCTGTGAACATCCCCATGAGTTTGAGCTCTTTATTACCCCATTCTCCAGAACCATGGAATCACAGAGTTGTTGAGGCTGGAAATGACCTCTAAGAGCATCAAGTCCAGCCGTGGGACATCTGTCTAGACACTAGCTAGGAGATGCCAGGGGTGATCCACTGCTGTTTCCCAGAGCCTTTCTCCAGCCCCAGAGCTTGTCACTGGGAACACCACCAAAGGCAGAGAGGAGAGTGGGAACTGCTGTGGGTGCTGGCAGCAGCGAGACCACAGAAATTCCTGAGGCAAACACAGAGCAGACCCCTTTCCCAGGACCAGAGCTCCCAGACCTTTCCCTGGACTCAGCTGCAGGCGTCCGGATGCACGTCCTGCCTAATGGACACCCCCTATCCTGCTGGGATCATTCGTTTGCCTGGCTTTACCAGGGCTTTGCAAGCTGCCTGAGAACATCACATCCCAACTCTTATGGAAAGCCTAATTGCAAGTCTCAAAAAGCAATTACACTAAAAGCACTCTGCAGTGAATCAACTACCTGTCTGCCAGCCCAGCACCGGCTCACGGGGCTGTGCCTCTGGGACACGGGGCAGGGAGAAAGGCTTCCCATGTGGAATCACAACAGCTTCCCCCTGCAAGGAAGGAGGGCTTGGGAGTTCTCACAAATGCTCCCCCTTCCTCAAGTCCTCTGACTCCATCCCACCGAGAAGGCAAACAAGCTGCAGGGAGCGAGTCTGCTGAACCAGGGAAAAGGATGCTCGTGTTTGTTTCCAGTCCGCTTAGAATTCGAGATGTCACAACAATAAAAACTACATTCTGGTTCTCAAAACCCCTACATCTTATGTGACCTATGCCTTGTGAGGCACAGTAAAAACAAAAATATCTGCGTGATAACTTCCCATTTCACCCCTGCTTCTGCACTGCTTGTGGCACAGCTGGGCTAATCCCATTTCCACTGCTCTGCATCCTGACCTCCTTAAACAACCCCATGCGAGGATGTTAAAACACTCTAATCTATAAATAATGTATTTCCCTCACTCAGCAATGGATTACTGGGCCATAAAACTCACTGGAATGCATCACGGAGTCGCCTGTTTAACGAAATAATACCAAGAAAGACACATCAGTAGAGAGATGTCCTCTTTCTTGATGAATTCTTGCCAAGATTCGATGCCACCGTTACTTTTGCATTGGATTTTTCTTTACAATTGATTATGCAGAAGCCGGTATTTTATTCTAGCAACCTTTTCTTGCCCCCCACCAAAGACTCTTTAATTTTTTGGACTAATAATGCTCCCAACGTGAGAGAAGACCAGTGCTGGATAACTCACCAGAGCCAAAGGGAAGCAATAAGGTCCTGCTGCTGCCCTGCACCACAGGGCCTTGACACACACAGTGAGGTCACCCTTTAGATCTGAGCCAACCTCCTGTCCCAAGCAGGGAGCTCCCATTTCTGCCCCCTCATCCTCCTGCCCCAGCTTCTGGCAGGAGGATGTCCAGGCATTCCCTGGACCCTGTGCTGAGCCAGTCCAGGTCTCTGATCCTGCAGAAAACTAGCTGTGTTTTCCTGGGGGCTCATTTCCAAACAACCATTACCTACAACTCAAGCCACAGTGTGTGACCATTTAAAGACAAATGAGTCTGCTCCAAACACTGATGTCTAACAGACCCACTGCCTCTGCTGAGATGGTGCAAAATCAATGCCTCTCCTCGACACCAATTCCAGCAGGAATCCTACCACTGACTCCCCAGAGCAAAAGCATTAAGCTCAAGCAAATGCTTTTGTGATGCAAACTTGGAGTTTGGCAGATTTTTTTCCAACAGGCATTTTGGAAAAATGAAGTGTTTCTGCCTCAAAATGAGTTAGAAAACAAGACAGGCGCCCTTTAAAGAGCAAGTTCCCCAGGAAGCCTAACCAGGCCTGCCACATTTCAGGACTCGATCCCTCAGCTCCGTGTGCCATGTTCAGCACAGCAGTTTTCCACACCTTTTCCACAATGCACACTGCACTTTTAGCTCTGAAGGGATGGGGAGAAACAAGCAACCCAGCGACACCCACAAAACCTGCTCCCTTCGTTCCACAGCACGGATCACGTGTGGAAATGTAAATCCCTTCTGCAATACTGAAACACTGTCCAAGGCATTAACAGCCAGCTCAGCAGTGGGGCTCTGGTATACGAAACAAAACCATGAAAGCGCATTTCCAACAGCTACAGAGTGACTTAATTCCAAAAAAAAGGTATGCATTATCCCTTGCTTCTGCCCGGGAGGATTACTCATGGCTGATGGGTTGCACAGCTCTGAGTCAGGGCTGAACCCTGCCCGTCAGAAGGCAAGCCCCTGCCCCTCAGGAAGCAGGAGCCATATCCAACATTCCCACAGCAGCCCTGAGGACGGCAGGTCGGGGTGGGGAGCCGGGAGAGGATGGGCAGCCAGGCCCCCAAAGCGCAAGGCCGGGAGACAACGCTGCTGCTCGGTGATTAGCCCTGCTGCTTAGTCACAGTAATTGCAGAGCCAGGGCTCTGTGCTCACATTTCCTGTCACCAACCCAAGAATTAGGCAATTTAGATTTAAAGATAGCAACCGGTATATTAAATAACTTGATAAGCGATCGTGGAAGTAACCAGGAGAAAAATGAGCAGCTCCATAGGGAGGAGGTTCCCCCAGTGTTCCCAGGGCTCCACAGCATTCCCAGATCTCGGGTGAGTGTGAGACCCTCCCAGCCCAGCCTTCCCCCCCTCACTGCCTCTCCCCACCTCGCAGAGACACCCAACAGAGCTGGATTCAAGTTAAAACCTTTCACGGGGCTCATTTTCAACAATTAAAGAGCATGGCAACCTGTAATTACGGAAAATAAAGCCAGACAGCTGGAGAAGGGAACATCTCCAGTGGGTAACACGATACTACATTTTCTCTCTCAGGGAATTTAGCTCTGAAGTCCCCAGCTCCCATTCAATCAGTCGGAGCCCTCGGTGCCTGCAGGGAACTCGGGCAGGCAGTGCAGACCCTGGAAATGCAAACAGCACCTGAGGACTCCACTAAACACAACTCAGAGAGAGCAACCCCTCTATCCACACCGGGGAAAGATGGGAGCTGGGAGAGGAAAAGATGGGAGTAGGAAGAGGAAAGCCTTCCAGGACACACGGTGCCTTAGCAAGACGACACTACACCCCCAAACGTGCATTCCCAGCTTTATCCAGGCTCCAGCTGCTCCCGCTCCGCCCGCCCCGCGCACCCCAGGCAAGCAGAGTTGTGCTGCCTGCGAGGCTCTTACCGCTCATCATCAGCAGCACAAACATCTTTGCCTGTTGTACTTCCCAAGCCCCAGCTGCCGGTAACAGAAAGGAGGAAGCGCCAGCGTTTCATTCCCCTTCTGCTTCAGAGTGGGTGTAACTTGCTAAGTTTCACGCTAAGATGAGATGGGTCAATTGGGTGTGTTTGAAGGTTTGGGGTTTTGCCATCCCTCCCTTCCTCCCTCCCTCCTTCTTTTCCTCCCTCCCTCTCCTGATTAATTCCTCCCATCACAGGCTTCAGACGAGCTGCCACTCAACCCCGCTGGCTCCTGAAATCTGAATTCCTAAGGACATCCCTCGGGGTGACTTTAACTCACCAGCACTGCAAGAGGAGCCAAGAACTAAATCCCCAGTCAGCCCACAGAGGCGACTTGCTCCTGCTCTCAGACTGCACCAGCCCCACGCTCCCTTCCCCACACTGCTGCTCCACAGGATCCCTGGGATTCCGCTGTGCTTGCAGGGAGCAACCACCAGTAAGACAGAAAATAAAGAAATTCTGACCTACTCTGCACCTTTTGCTGCTGCCCTCGGCTCCCTCCCGACCCCAAGGATTTCCCTGGATACGTATCTGGATGGTGTTTCTGTAGAGGACCCGTGTTCAAAACGCACCAGCAGCTGCTCCCATCAAGCTGCCCACAGGTGCAGAAGCGTTTCCAGGATCAGGAACTCCAGGGAATTAAAAATTACTCATAGATCTGGTTTTACTTAATTCACTACTTCCACATAAATGTCTCTGGATTAAGATTTGAGCAGCGGCATCCTCCAGACCAGGGTTGGCTAACGGTTGCTATAAATAAGAAATACCAACACAAAACCCAACCATCTACATTTAACCCCCAACGCCCCCCAGGGTCCTGACTCTGCACCACTTACATGGGAGAAGAAAAACAGGTATGAAACTGCTCTGGAAGTGAAGCAGACAACACAGTAAATATTCTTTACCAACAGAAATCAAATTAATTAACAAATTAACATTTACAACTCCATATGACACCTCACAAATAGGGAGCATTGAGCAATAACCATACCCTTGCAGTCCCGCCCTCCGCAACGCAGCAGTGACCGCAGTCAGGAAAAGGACAAAACCATGAGGAAAAGAACAAAATAAAATGGCAAAAGGGACGTACAGGAGCCCAGTTCTGACACAGGGCTGGACACGCTGCTGTGCCACTGCCAGGGTTTAACAGTGGGGCTGAGGGCTCCACACGCCTGGGGGCTGCGGGTGCCGGGGCAGAGCAGGGGAGAAGAGGATTCTATTTTGGGACGGGGACGAGATATCAGAGAAGCAATTTGACAAGGCACAGTCCTCCTTACACCCCCGTGACCAGGAACAGGCGTGGGCAGTGAGTTTGAGCCCACTTCAAACACCACGCTGGGTTTACTTCACAACTCAGCACTGGCAGCCTCAGATGTTTCCAATATATCCGCCCACGCTCAGCACGAGGTCCCCGTGACCACAGGCACACCCGATAAGCACCAGGATCCTGCACCTTGACAGCAGAACAGGACTGAAGGTGGGATAGGATCAGACATCCTGAAAACACTGAAGCCATCAATCCACAGCATGATGGTTAATTTAAACCCCAAATGAGCAAACCAACAGCTCCTATTTGTGGGACACACAAACGGGAGAGACGTTTTCAGCACTGGGAACCAGCAAACCCTGAGCAGGCAAGCAGGTTTGGCGAGCCACGAGTGACTCAGAGGGTGACAGGGGCTGCTGCTACTGCCTTCGGGTCCCCTCTGGCACGGCCACCTGCAGCCCGACAGGCGCAGGAGTTGCGGCACCGCCCAGCTGGCATCACTCCCACCAGCACGGGATCGGTCCCGTCGGAGCGACCTCTCCGTGAGGCGGACACCGCGTGTACCCACACGGAGGTGTGCAGCCACAGCAGCTCCCACGGACACCCAGCACTTCCTGCAGCCCCACAGCAGGGACAGGTGCTCACTAGGACAGAGCAGCAGCGATTGTCTGGAGCCATTTTCAGCTGCAGAAGACAAGAGGCAGCACCACCGTTCTGCCGCCAGCGCCAGGGCCAGTCGCGTTCTGCCACAGCAGTTTGGGGCCTCTCTTCCTGCTACCCAGAGCAATCCCTGGCATGGCCAGAACTCCCAGGAAAGCATGAGCTGTGTGGGCCCCCTCTCCCTGTAAGAGCTGCTTACAGAAAGCTTCAGACAACCAGGGCAGAACGCAGCGAGTCCCAGGTTGGTGTGACCGCTGGTGGGTTTTAAATCAGAATCATTTCGTTGGGAAAGACCTCCAAAATCATTGAGTTCAACCTGATCCCCACCTTGCCACCCAGCCCAGAGCACTGAGTGCCACATCCAGTTGTTTCTTGAACGCCTCCAGGGATGGGGACTCCAACACCTCCCCAGGCATGAAGACATTCCTCCTAATGTCCAACCTGAACCTTCCCTGGCAGCTTGAGGCTGCTTCCTCTCATCCTGTCCCTTGTTCCCTGGGAGCAGAACCTGACCCCCCATTGGCTGCCCCCTCCTGTCAGGGAGCTGTGGAGAGCCAGAAGCTTCAGCGCAGATGTGTAAAGGAAAAGCAGTGACTTCTCTTTCAGTCATGACCCATAGCACTGGAACAAAAACCAGCAAGCAATAAAGAGCAGTCCTGACATATGGACAGAGATGCACGGAGGGAGAGGCAAGGGAAGCCTTCGTGTAGCATCCATCCCTCCCTCCTCCCAAGCTCTGCAGAGAAACGAGAGGCCAGGCCTCCAGGGAAGCGTGGCTGGGACAAGCGACCCGGCAGGGCCCGGGATGCTGGGAGAGGAGGCCCCGGCTGCTCGGGGAAGGTGAGGAGCAGCCGTCCGGCTGACCGTGGCCGGGAGCCCTGGCAGGCAGTGGCACGGCGTGCCAGCTCCCGCTGCGGGAGAACAGGCATTTCCAGGCCCCGGCCCGACAGCCGGCCTGGCTGACGCAGCTGGATACACCCTTTTGATGTGGGCTTCCTCAGACTGTTATATAAACATCAGAGCTCTCCTGTGCCCAGCCAGTAGCGAACACCTACCAAAACCCGTTTTGAGACAACCTGGCACATTCTGCCCAAATCGGGACGGAGACAACCAGGCCAGCCCCTGAGCTGGATGACTGGAGGGGCCATGGCCTCCAGGAGCTTGAAGAAGTGGCCATCAGCTAAGCCCTGCAGCTGGGCACAAAATGACCCTCCCCTCCTCAGCAGAGTAAAGGTGATACCACTGGGAAAAGTCTCTTTTCCTTCCAGGGTGAGCAGGATGAATCCCACCAGCCTGGAAAAGATGACACTGAGGTCAGACCTCACTGGGGACTGCAACTCCTCCCGAGGGGCAGCTCCAATCTCTGTGACTGGTAACAGAACTGGAGGGAACAGCTGGAGTCTGTCTGGAGGGGTTTATGTAGGATATTGGGAAAAGGTTCTTCCCCCAGAGAGTGCTGGGCACTGAACAGATCCCCAGGGAATGGGCACGGCCCCAAGGCTGCCAGAGCTCCAGGAGCATTTGGACAACGCTGCCAGGGATGCACAGGGTGGGATTGTTGGGGTGTCTGTGCAGGGCCTGGAGCTGCACTGGATGATCCTTGAGGATCCCTTCCAACTCAAGATATTCTGTGATTCTGAGAACCTTCCAGGGAGTCCACAGGCTCTCCCAAATATCGAGCTGAGACATGGAGATCCCACCAGAGAGCCCAGAGGAGAAAGGCCCCACAACACAGCACTTCTCTGGTGAAAGGAAGGGAGAGGGAATCCCACCAGACACAATCCAGGTCTGCAACCTGCATAAAGGTGTGTTTATCAACCCTAATTAACATCCTGGGCCTCTCACACCCTGGCACACCTGCTAATTAGCACACATGAGTTAATATCATTTTGACAATAGATAGCACTGGGGGCAGAAAAGAGGGAGTCACTTGAGCTCAGTGACTCAGCCCAGCACAGCAGGGAGGTGAGATATGAGGAGCTTCTGCCACGCTCACACAGGGCTCTGCAGACCTTATCTCCTCAACTAAGGCTTACTTTACAAAGCCAAGGTGCTTCAAAAATTCATGATTGTATCTGTCTTATTTTTCACCTGTGCACACAGGTGGCCTTGGAGGAGTCTTCTGTCTCCACCATCCAGACAACAGGAGCCACTCGAGTCTTCCTGCAAGTCCTCAGAGCCACGGAGGAGTTCCCGATGGGATTATCACCTCCTCTGATCAAGCACGTTTCAGGACATGACCTGGGGCCCACCAGCCACTAATCACCTGTCAGGAACAACCCCAGAGGAACACCAGGGTGCTGATGGCCAATGCCAGTTTGAGTGCTACCCCAAACATGCCATAAACACACTGGGCACAAGCCACTGGGACATTAGTGCCCTTTTCCACGTAATCCTAGAAAAACTGCAGCCCTCCAAGCATGACCTGGCTGTTAAAGTTCCCTGTGGAAGATATGGCCGAGCCATGCACTGGCTTTCACCCCACTAATCCCCCTCCCCTTGGAGAAGCACCTTGTGCCCGTGCAGCCTCACCAACAACGTCGTCTCTGTGGAGGTGGGGACACTCCAGCCATCCTGTACTCAATCATAAGCTGAAAAAGAAAGATGACTTAGCTTGCATCATTCTTTTTTTAAACCTCAGCTTTCAGCTGTATCTCTGTGATGCAGCAGCTCACAAGAGGGCACTGATGGAAAACCATGAGAATCACTTCTACCCCCTCAAATTGATGTCTAACACTGCCTGCCTTCACTTTGTCCAATAAAAACCTGCAAACCAACCCCTGGCAATTACAGAACATTAATGCCATGAAAAATTATACTGGGTCGAATGTATCCATACTCCCTGCTATCAGAAAGATTTTCTCAGCCTCATGTTTCTATTTGGGATTAGGAAGGGAGTTGTGAAAGGCAAGTATTGTTCAGTCACAAATAGTTCCCTTTCAGCCTCTACAAAAGTCAGGTAATGAATTACAGGAGGTTTTTTTCCCTTTGGAGAGGTCAGCAGATATATCAGCTCCTGGGAAAGCTGATCCCTGTTGTTTCGCTACAGGGGTAGCTGAAAAAGGCTCCTAATGAGCTCCAGGGAGTGGATGCTGGAGACAAGCCAGCACCTTTACCTGCAAAACCAAGACAAATGGCAAGAGGCAGGAACCACCTCTGGCCCAAGCACAAGGGGAAATTCAAGGTTTGCACGTCATGGCGCTGCTCGTGGCGGGCAGCTCTCACACCGATTTCGCAGCACCGACACAGGCACTCTGCTTGCAGACACTCACAGAACGTCCTGAGCTGGAAGAGACACCCCAGGATCATCCAGTCCTGTTCCTGGCCCTGCACAGACACCCCAACAACCCCACCCTGTGCCTGGGAGCGTTGTCCAAACGCTCCTGGAGCTCTGGCAGCCTTGGGGCTGTCTCGTCACTTGTGTAACCTCACGGGCGAAGGCAGGGCTGCTTCTCTCTCTCCTGGGTCTGTCCAGGTGCGTGCAGGTAAAACACACACCTCTGTGTATACAGGATTAGGACCCACAGAAGAGCCTGTTTCTACTCATCCAGCCTCAAAAAAACACCCAGAGCAGTGGCGGAGCTCTTTTGGACAGGCCCGAAGTCACCACGAGCTCTGCCCTCCCTGGCACCAGGGGGGTTTTACGGGGTGCCTGACACCGTCTGGCTGTGCTGGACACTCCAACCCAGCTGGCCCTGACCAGGTGTGGCCGTGACACCCCCCACTGCACAGGCCCCAGGGCAGCACCCACCAGCCCGCTCGGTCCACACCGCGTGGCGCAAGGATGAACCAGAGCTTAACAAAACCGGGACTGCTGCCTTTGTCCGTGAGAAGGCTCAAGAAGGAACATTTTATTCGACACCTCTAATGCAAACACCTCCTCTCGTTTCTTTGAAGGAAACTAGGCAGTAGCTGCTGTCATTTTCACGCTGCGTTCTGACACGCTTCCACCACATCCCTGCCAATAGTTTTAATTTCACTGGAAAAATCAGCTCGAAACGAGAGTGACAGGCAGCACGCTGGTGACGATGCTGTCAAATGATGGATAACGTAGGTTTGCTTTAGCTGTCAAAACTTTTCAACACTAAAAATAGGGATCACAAGCTTTTGCACTGACTGTGTGGAAGCATTAAACACACGGGATATTGACACCCTCCGAAGCGCCCAAAGCCACGCACAGCCGGGCAGAACCAGCCATGTGTGACGGGCAGCAAAGGGCTCTGAGTGTTACTTGTTCTGAGGGGAGAACAACAACACAGCACAGGAGGAAATCTCATAGCCACGCTGGCCAAAGCGAAGACAAGATGCTGCACACACACCACGGAACAGAACAGCACAATATGGGATGCCAACACGGGCAAAGAGAGAGGAAGAGAGGGAAAAGCGTAGAGAGAAAATCTTGTACCCCATTATCCCAGCTCTAGGTCCAGATCCCACAGAAAGGGAGGGCAGAGAGCTTCCCACGGCAGCTCCTCCTTTCCTGCCTGTCATCCCTCACCTGCCCCAGCCCAACAAGGGCACAGAAGGATGGAAAGCCCGGGAAAAGCAAGGAGTTTTGCTGGAGGGCTGAGATTTCCACAGAAGGGATGAGTTCTCCCCAAGCAGCGACCCATCGATGGACACAGCCAGGCAGCAGCTCAGCAGAGGGGACAGTGGTTTATGGGTAAGGTGGCACAAGAGGAGCAGGGGAAAGAGGAACCATTTACAAACCAAATCCTACTTTTTCCTTCCCTCTGAGGCACTGGGATGACAAACACAGGCAGGGCTGTCCCTACGTTAGGCCAGTATTTATGGCAGAAAGAAAATGAAGCATCATAAGGAATTGCTAATTAGATGTTATCCTAACCCTGTGTAGAATTGAAGCAGCACTCTTGATGTGCTTTGTAAATAATTAGCAAATTAACTTTCACAATGCCCCTGCAAGGCAAGTATTATCCCCATCTCCTGCATGGCCCTGGTGGGGGAAAGAAAAAAAAAAAAAAAAAAAAAAAGACATTTTGGGCAGATTGTGCCCCTGCTCTGGCCAGTGCACAGCTGCAAGAACACAGGGAAAGAACATCAAAGAGGAAGATGGAACTGGAGGCTCAGGGGAAAACGTTTTTGCTCCCTACAACTCCCTGACAGCAGGGTGCAGCCAGAGGGGGAACAAGGGACAGGATGAGAGGAGACGGCCTCAAACTGTGCCAGGGGAGGGTCAGGTTGGAAGCACTGGGGGGGGCTGCCCAGGGAGGTGGTAGAGTCCCCCTCCCTGAAGATGTTCAAGGAACTGGACGTGGCACTCAGAGCTCCAGGCTGGTGTCAAGGTGGGGATCGGGCACAGCTTGGACTCCATGTGCTGGGAGGTATTTTCCAACCTAAATGATTCTGTGATTCCATGATTCCTCATGTGCTGGAGGCAGGAACCGGGAGGGAAATGCTCTCCACTCCCAGGAGATCCACAGGGAACAACTCTGAGCTAGTACTCCTTTCCAGACTGAGCAAACTGAGCACACAGCTCCAAGCACAGACTATCACTGTGTGCCAACTCCAGGGACACAGCAGAAAGCACCCTGCCAGTAATTCCTCTGTCCAGACAGCACTTCCCTGTGCATCCAGTTCTACCTTTCATCAGAGCAGGAGGGCTGCCACAAGCGTCCTTGCTCCCTCCTTCTCCCACGGGGAGGTTTCTGACGGAGAAAGGGACCAGAGCAGCATCACTGCCACCCGCGCACACCCTCCTCGTGTCACTGCCACCTTCCCCCGCCGTGTGGGGCTGACTGGCACATCCCAGCCCGAGTCACTCCCTCAACAGCTCACTGTGAAGTGGTGGGAGCAGGGAAGTCGGGGGAGGGAGCAGAGAGGAGCGGGGCAGGAGCACCAAGTGCTGCTGTGACTTTCTGCCGGATGCACGCTCCGAAGGAGGCAGGCGCGCATCTATTTTAGATGTGCTGCGTAAAAATAAAAGATGCTGCTTGACTGCACATGTTCTCATTTTTAGAAAACAAGCTCCAATTTTTTTCTTCTATTATAGCCAGATGGTTAAAAAAAAAAAACCAAAACAACCTCCCTTCAATGTCACCTCAATGAAAAGAAGCCCT
This sequence comes from Atrichornis clamosus, assembly GCA_013400975.1. Taxonomy (NCBI): domain Eukaryota; kingdom Metazoa; phylum Chordata; class Aves; order Passeriformes; family Menuridae; genus Atrichornis; species Atrichornis clamosus. Next base: position 145,315 of record WBMZ01004189.1, read on the forward strand.
GACCTGGTTTCAACCTCCCCGGACCAGAGCACGGCACAGGAACCACACCATTAACACCTCTCTCAGGGGGCCCTGGCCCTCACCCACAGCCTGACCCAAAGCCCCCCAGGGTGAGCAGAGATCTGGACTCCAGGTCCTGCCCAGAGGGCCGCCAGCACCGACTGTCACAGGATGACTCCAGGTTATAAACATTACAGCTGGCACACAGGGCTGGCACAGCTGGACTGACCACACATCTCCCTGTGCTATGTCTTAGTGCCTTCCCTGTTTCCTTTTCCATTAACTTGTTCTAAGCTGCCTTGGGGGGTCTTTTTCCCTTTTAAAAATTCACATCAAATTATTTAACTGAAAGATCAACACAACTTTAAATGAAAGTAAATGCTGGTTTTCAACTCTTCCCATTTATACACCCCTCGTTCACTGCCACAACACCCCACATAATTCTATTTCCGTATATCTGTTTGCCAAAGCCGTGCTCCTCACGAGGAACAAACCTCTCATTCCAAAGCATAGTTTGTAGCCATCTGTGATCCCTGCCAGGCATCCACAGTGGTGGTGCCCATGCCAGGTCCAGGCACACCAGGTTTCAGTGGGCACACAGGGAATGGCAGAGCAGTCGGGATATACCGAGATCTTCACCATCAAGATGCTCAAGGCAAAAAGGGAAGTGGCATCATGCTTTCAGGACAGGTTGCGCAGGCCCTGTCCTTGGGGGTGTTCAAGCCCTGCCTGGACAAGAGCCCTGAGGAGCCTGGTTTGGTCCCAGAGCTCATCCTGCTTTGGGCAGAGCTTGGCCTGGAGAATCCCCCGTGCCCCTTCCCACCTGAGCGACATCTGACCCCGAGCTCGGGGGCACTGCCCAGACAATTATCAAAAGCCCAGGGCCATCCACACCAGGCAGAGAGGACACAACTCCACATCAAGAGGAGCTGATGGGTGCATCCAGACACACTGCCTTGAAGCCTCCTCATGGCCCATGGAATGGCAGGAACTTCTCAGGAACTGAGAAGCACCATGAGGGAACGCCTTTAAACAATGGCTCTTTTCCATGGCCAGTAGGACAAAGGGAAGGGGAGCAGAACAAGCACAGGAGAAAAGCACAAAGCAACTGGAAGTGTCTTCTCTGAATTGCAGTCAGAAGTCTTGGGCTATCTTTTGGTACCCAGTGCATTTAAAAGAAAATTAAGAGCCTCTAACTCTTGTTCCAAATTACTTTTTGGAGGAAGGCCAGGGCTCATTACGGACAAAGCAAGCACAGAGTATCTGGTTTGGGGCACTCAAACCCCAGCCCTCCTCCTGAATGTTTGCCCAGCAGCAGCAATGCTGACAGACAATGTGTACATCCACGGGTTACACACTCACCTGCGGAAGAGCTGCATTACGGCCTGACCTGAGCCTCCAGCTTCTCATGCCACTGCTGCGTGACCTTGCCTTTTCACTTGCACAAATGTGTCACTGAAGGCTCAGAGATTCATAATTTCTCTGAGTGATCCCTAAGACTAAGAGTTCATACACAGATTAACTGCTTAAGCAAGCTCAAGGGCAGAGACCTGGACTCTTTCACTGGCAAAAGCCTCGCGTTCTGAAAATCATAATAGTTCCAGAACTGCTGATTACTTTTCCTCATTTGTACTTTTTTTTTTTAAAGTCCTGCCTGTTCCTCCTCCTTCTTAGGAGGCTTTTCAGTATTTGTCTGTTACTTGAAGGCTAAAGCCTGATTTAGGATTAAACACAACATTTGGGAGGTAGACTCCAGTGCTGCCTGCTGTCACTGTTCCAACCCTAAGAAGCTTGGACAGATATCAGCCTATCAGGGCACATTCTCCTCTGCATAAGTCTGTGTGACCAAAGTTATTTTCCCCTTATTCTATTCCACGCACACACAGACGTGATTAATACACAGTGCATGGGATGGATAGTGGAGGATATGCATTAAAGTGGCAGTAAACAGGCAGGGAGAACACAAAAATACCCTGCAGAGCCACAAAATAGCTCAGTTTCATCAGCTGCCCAAAAGCAGAAGTGGAGGGCTGTGTGCTTAAGCATGCCAAGAATGCTGGACTGGGTCACTTGGAGAAATGACTTTTATCACTTGGCCCAATTCCCCCCCTGCAGCCACACTCAGGAGATAAGGGAACTCCTCAAACCTAAATAACCACATTCTGCATTTTGGGGTTCTGCAGAACCCAGCAGAGCCCCTGCGAGCCCAGCTGAAGTGGGGCCAGCACAGAGGGTGTGAGCATCCATCTCCTCTCCCGTAACTCGCCAAAGACAGAGCCTCCTACATCAGCCATGGATGAAAGTCCTGGGGAGGCCCCTGAAAAAGCAGAATAAAGAGGACAGAAGGCCTCAGGTCTCCTGCACTCTTCCCATCAGGTGATCCTGCAGCATGAGAGATCCAGAGACTCTCCACGGAGAGGCCTCCTCTTCCTCACTCTCTGCCCCACGTCGATCTGGTGCTTAAAGCAGGTGTCTCCTGGGACATCACCTCGCAGGACACAAGTGAAGAAGCTCTAAAACCCCCAGCAAAGCAGCACAACCCCACAGCTGGCATGGAAGGGTTAACCAAGGGTGTCCATCTCTCACGGGGCTTTGGAGAGAAGGATCCTGATGACACTACTGGGACTATGCGAGAGCTAAACAGGCTCCAAGGCACCTCCTTCCTCCTCAAACCCCTCCAAAAATGATCACATCAGGGCTGCCACATCCTGCCTACGTATTCCCACCTCTTCCAGCAGCCTGGCTCCCAAAACACAGCTGGCCAAAACACCACAGGTTTCTTTTCTGGCCCTTCTGGCTCCCTGAACTTGTTCCTTGTGCACTGAGCAAAGCCCTGGTGCTGCTACACGGAGAGGAGAGAGAACGCATGGCCCTCATTCAAAGGACAGCTCAGGCCCAGAGCCACATCCCCACACTGGGCAGGGAAGGCCAGGAGGGAATCAGGGCTGGGTTAGGGCTAACCAGGTGCACAACACATGGATTAAGCTCTGGATCAGTACCTTGCTCTGATCCACAACCACCGGCCCCCGCAGGTGCTCCAGGACAGAAGTGCTCCACATTTGCTGTTACAAAACTCACACAAGCACAAAAACATCACACACATGTCCCCCTTCCAAAAGAAAACAAGAAAAGGAATTAACTTCATGTTTGCCATAGAAGAAGCAACAGGCTTCAGGGCAGCAGCCCCTCAGGCATGAGTCAATATTGATACAATAGAGTGGGAGAGAAGGGAACGGGGAGTGGAAACCTCTCCCATCTTTCTGTTGTTTTCTCTTAAATGCACTGTAGGCTATGTCCTCAATAAATGCCTGTGCATCTCTTTCCAACATAAATGTGGATTGGAACCTCGGGATTACTGCCCTGGCAGAATTAACGTATTAGACATAAAAACCATAACATTTCATTATCCACTGTAAACCACATGTGCTTTCACTCCGGGGAAACTGGAAATATCACCCAATTTCACTCTCATTTTCTGTTAACTGACTACTCTGCCACATGTTCACATACTGGCATGTTCAGTTTAATGATATATCAGTCCCCTGGTTTCATTCTTCTTTCTATACAACACTGACTTTTTTTAAATCACGTTTTTCTGTTCTGTTTTTGTATCTATGAAGGCACCACACTACAAAACCACTCCACTGGAAAAAAAAACTTACCCTGGAACAAAACACCAGATCATATTTGTCTAGCTGAAAACATACCATGACCTGATGTCTGAAACAGGGGTAGAAGGCAACAGAGAGGCAAGAAAACCTCAAGCACAACAGGCAAGAAGACTTAGACTCATTTATGGGCACAGTGGGGTCTGTGGTCAGTACTGAGGCACTAAAGAACAGAATCTCTTCCCTCTGCAGTTTAAACTCCCTGTATTTCTCCTTCCCACTGTTAGGCTGGCTGCAAATTCAAAGATTTGCATAAGCCACAGATTTTGTCTGTCTCTTTGGAAGGTCAAAACTGAGAAGCAGCACAAGCCCACACAGGACAAATGGGCCAGCTGGCAGCAATTTGGAGTGGCCACAGGAGGAAGTGTGGGGAGGAACAAGGGCTGGAGAGGAGCCTTTAAAAGCCTGGGCCACACTTACATTGCAACTTACAGGGTGCCTCTGGGGAATCTTTTTATTTAATCAGTTTTGTATCTTTGCAAAGATTAGTGACCAACTGTCCAGATTTAGTGCTGCCATGTTTCCATAAACACTCCTGAACATGCCTGCTTGGATAAAACACTCAGCTGCTGACATGGTGTCTCACGTAAACACTTCACTGTGCATCTCAGGGAAGCCTTAGCGTTTTTATTCCTAAGAGACCACTCGTTCTGCTCTGCAGGCTGTGGAGCTCTGCCCCAGGACAGAGAGGGGAAGGGGTGGTGAGCAGAGCAGGAGGGTGGGCAGGAGCTGCAAACCCACACTGTCCCCAAAACCACCCCGGTCCTTGCTCACCTGAGGGTGGCACAGCAGCAAACAGGACGGTAGGGAAACATTGGGTGTCCCACGTAGCTCCTGGAATGAAAAAGGAAGGTGAACAGGTCAACTTCAAGCATCCAGAGGCACACAGCTGGTGTTCGTCTGCCCGACCCTCTGCAACACACCTCGGCCAAACTGCAGCTGCCAGACCCTGATCACCAACACCACCTCGACCTATTAATGCAGGGGGGCGAAAGAATTCAAATCCAAACTGCTTCTCTCTATTTGTTGCTGTTTCTATCTTGCCAGAGACACAAAAGCCAATTAAGGAGGTATCCCTTCGGTCTGCGGTCGGTCAGCTCCAGGCGCTCGGGGCTGCAGGCAGCATTTCCTTGTTCTAAAGCAACTCTTTCCACAGGACTTGGGTTTAGCTAATTGTTCCACTGCTATTGATCAGGAGTTTTATAAAAAGCTTGGCTCCCAGTTGCGTGCTCTCAGCAAAGTCATGCTCGGGGCTCAGTCTGGATCTCACAAAACAATAACCCGGAAGCACTGGCAGAGGTTTAAGGTAGCAAAACTGAACATATTTAAAAAAGGAATCTCCAGAACGCCTGCACAACTGAAGTAGTAAAAGGTCACTTATCCCCAGCAAATATCATCCCCACACGCTGCCCAGAGATTGGAAACATGAGTGGATTGACAACTCCCTGAGCATCATCCAGCGGAGATTTCCTACGGCTCTTCCCCCTGACCAGTGCTTCCCACCCATCAGGACACGGATTTGTGGCAGGCAGAGCTTACTGACGGCTCCTTATTGACAAAGGTTGTTTTCCCACAACGGGAGGAGCAGAGATTCCCGTGGCCATCCAACCCACCACAACTCACTGAGCCCTTCAAAACCCTCGCAGCTCCGAGTGCTGGCGATGATGTAACACCATCAGACATCTGCCAAATAAATAAGCAAGCTCCAGCATGCCTCGCTCCAAACCTGCAAAGCAATTTCCATTCCAGAACAGGAACTTGCACTGGGGTTTAATACTCTCTCCAATATATCCCTTTCCACAAAGAAAATCTGTGCCCACTGCTCCAGGAACACGCATAATCCTTGTAAGCAGATGTCAGCCTCCAAAGCTGAGAAAATGACTTTGTTCTTTGGGATCAGGGAATTTAAAATGCAAGAAGTTGAAATTTCCTGATGAATTTGGTAACTTAAACCCCGAGAGGAAACACCTGCTCTCTGAAGAGCCGCCCAGCCGAACACCCGCCGCTGTTTTATCCCTCCATAATTCAACGTGAATGGTCTTTCGCTCGCTGACAATCCAGCAGCTACGGCCAACGAGCTGGGAAAGAGAGGAGGGAGCTGCCAAGGGCAAACGGCCCCAATCCCACAGCACTGCCCCCAAGAGCAGCAGCTCTTGGACAAAAACTTCCCAGCCAGCGTTGCTCCACAAGGATCCACCAAACGCAACCCGAGTTCCAGCAACCGCCCACGAGTGGAGGGACACCAGTTCACTCCAGCAGGGGATTTGGGGTCTGGATCCACAGCACAGATCCACAGCTACAGCTCCCCTCTCCCAGCAAAGCACGCACACAAATGACAGCAACTCCCCGGTTTTTACGGCAGGTAAAGCACGGCTCCGGGATGTCACAGAGAACATAAAACACAGCCAGAAAAAGGAGATTTTCATCAAAAAGCAAGGAAAAACTGGGTGTAGTCATTTTCTCAGAGATCTGCTTAGTAGAGCCCCACAGGAAAAAGCTCTGGAGAGATGAGGGGCCCATGAAACCTGATTAATATTCCAGGCTCACCTCCTCCAAGCTCAGGAGTGATTCCTTTTGCCAAGGGGAAAGGCAGGTAAAAACTCCAGGAGGCCTGCATGGATGAACAAGGAGCTCCTGGAAAAACTCAGATACAAAAAGGAGGCCTACAGAGGGTGAAAGCAGGGAAGGTAGGCTGGGAGAAATACAGAGAGATTGTCTAAGCAGCCAGCTTGGACGGGCCTCGGAGTAACCTGGTCTAAGGAAGGTGCCCCTGCCCATGGCAGGGAGTTGGAACAAGATGAGCTTTAAGGTCCCTTCCAACCCAAACCATTCTGTTTCTTGTGCTGGTTGCTGCTTTGCCTCAGCAGAGTCGAGTTTTCAGGAAGGAAATGCTTTCCCTGGAATCAGGCAGAAGCTCAGCTGAACACCGGGAGTCCCACACACCTCGTGGAGCAAGGAGGGCTTGGCAGAAGAGGGACTGCATCTGTAGGGAGCTCAGGCCAGACCAGGCAGATTAGCAACACTTCTGGGAAGTTCTATCCTGCAAAGGATATCAGCCTGGAAGTCTTAATTCATGCTGGCCTGAGTCCTAATGATGGGCAGAGCTGTTGCTCCGCTGCAATTAAATCTTGATACCCAGGGCTGGGCCAGGCACTTCCCCCTTCCCACCACCCCCGGAGGGGTGTGGAAAGCCCCAGGGAGAGGCTGTGCTGGCCCCCATCCCGCCCTTGGGATGCAGCAGCTTCCCAGAGGTCCCACCACCACGTGCTCAGCATAGGCAGGCTCTGCCAGGACGCTCACACCGAACACCGGCAGCTGCCACGGCTGCCCAAATCCTCCTCCCAGCCCACAGAATCCTCCTCCCAGCCCACAGAATCCTCCTCCCAGCCCACAGAATCCTCCTCCCAGCCCCTGCCCCATCACGGATGTCTGCCCCCAAAGCAGCTCCCTCAGACATGAGGCATTTCCCTCCCTTGCCTGGCTGGGGAAGAGCACAAGTGATGGACAGACAGCCCATGAGCCACACTGAGCCCAGACCAGACCAGCAAGTCCCCAGGAGAAGCAGATCCCAGACTTCCCAGACTACAGAACCAACAGCCTGCTCTTCTTCCACATCCTTGAGTCCCTGTTGGAACAAAACCAGGGTTGGGGGCAGTCCAGCACTGCCAGCACTGCTGGGAGCCAGAAGTGCTGCAGGAAAGGCAGGAGGTGTCCTGTAATTAAACACTGCTTCAGAATCCTCACAGGGAAAGACACCAAGCCCAGATTAGGCAGACAAGCTCAGCTCTGACATCTTCTAGGCTTAGCTTGCTTAAAGCTGCAGCTTCAATAATATGTATTTAACACAGAGGTCGGGATGTGCACAGTTTTTAATGGGTCTCTTGAAAGGTGTACAGAAAAACAAATGAAAGTGTTGCTAAAACAACTCAATTTTCCCATGTAAACTAATGGAAGTTCAGCTAGAAGATCTACAAAGAGTTTGTATTTTGTGTGAGAAATGTCTGACTACCCTGAGGTCAGAGCACTGATGTTTTCTCCCCTCAGGAGCTCCAGGCCTTCTTAGGGATCTGTTTTGTCTTATCTACAAAGGCCTTTTCTTCTCTTTTGCTATTCCTGAAGCTCACAGGGAAACCCCAGCATCCCCAACAAGTGCTGTAAATCCCCAGTCCTTTTTTCTGATTTAAGAATGGCTGCAACAGCACGGTATCATCAGACAGTACTTATCCTGGAAAACATGTAACTCCAATTCAACAATCCTATTACATATGCTCCTAGCATTTGTACAGGAGAGATTTAGCTCTTAGCTCTCCATTGCTTTATCTCTTTCTGTGTTTGCCAGTGCAGAAATTATCTCAGGCTATAAACAGGGCATATCCAAATGCTTTTCCTATCTTTGCTGCAAATCTGGGGAAAAAAGGGTCACGTAGCTGCACTGCACTGTCCAGCAGCTTCCTCAGTGCTCACCAGGCTCTCAGGAGTGCAGTGGGAAGAGCTGGCCATCCCATCTCCCAGCATCCCACCTCTAAGCCATGCTGCCAAAAACACAACTTGTCCCAGCCAGGGGTCCCTTCCAGGAGCACAGGGAGAGGGAATCTGTGTCAGGCTCCCAAGGATCATGGTGGCTTCAGACAAGCCAAAGGGCAGGGAGCCCATCTAGAGCAGAGATCCCCGGAGCAGAGGAGGCAAAGGGCAAAAGGAGAGGAGAAAACAACGAGGAGAAAGCAAGAAACACTCAGTGAGTTGCCCTAAAGCCTGTGGCTGGGGTGGGAGGACAGATCCACCCTGGAATACCACACTGCTGGCAGGGGGGAGTCATCCCACCCCCCTCTCTTCTGCCTCTGATCCCCCCAAACTCCACAGAGCAGGTACCCCTGGCCCTTCCTGTGCCCTACTCCATCTCACTGCTGTTGTCAGCAACCTGAGCCACCACTGAGACACCTCCATGTCTCAGCAACACACCCACTTCTTGAATAAAGAAAAATAATGAATTAGAGCTAAACCACTTCTGCCTCATTCATTCCAAGAGCACTGTTCCCACAGGCCTCTCCTCCATGAGACACGTGTGTGTTTCTTGGATCCCCATCTCCTACATCTCACACCGACACCCAGTTTTAAGGCAGCTTTCCCATCCACCTGCCAGGTACCTCTTTCCCTGTGGTACCACCCCTGTGCTCTTGCCCAACACCTGTCTCTTACCTCATCCCACTTTTCCTCACATCACACCTCCGACACATTCTTGTCAACTCATGGTTTAGTCACTGCTAGCAAGTCCAAACCTCGCTGTCTGTGCCAGCAAGACAGCTCTATCTCCGTGAGAACATCAGCCCAGCTTCCTGGATTCCTGCTCCCGGGAAGTCTGGGACAGCCCTCGGCGCAGGCAGCGCTCTCGAGAAACAACTGTGAGGGCAACAGTGGCACTGACAGAGGCTTTGGGCTCATCTTGCAGCAGCTCCACTCAGGGAGCACCAACTGGGATGTATGTGGAAAAGAAGGATTAAGACAAATGGCTGCGCTGGCTGTCAGTAAAATCAAGCTGCCCAAAACCACAGCAACTCAGCTCTGGAGCATTAGAAAGCAATTAAAAAAAAAGTCACCCTGATACTCGAGAATGTAATTTTTTTTTTCTTTTCTGGAAAGTATGCCAAGAGAAACAGCGGGCAGGTCGCAGTCAGCCCCAGCCATGCTCCACCAACACCACTGAAGTTGCTCACTCAGAAAGAGTTTCTGCTGTTTTCCCAAGCAGCCTCCAAGGCAAATTGCTGCTTTGGCTTCAGCACCCGAGGGGAACAGCCCCCTCGTCTTGGGAGCACAGCATCCAACCCCACAAGGAGCCACTCCCATTAACAATGCTGGAGTTTCACTCACGACATCACCCTAAAAGAAAAAAAAAAAGCAACAAGATGTCTGGGAATAATCCCAGCTGTTTCCTCTGGGATGCACTTCTCCCCACCCTTGCAGCACCCTGAACTCCTCTAACTGTGCTGTTTGGCTCTGTCCCCATGGTCAGACCCCAAGGTGTGGCTGTTGCAGCCCCTCACCCCTGACCCACTGCTTCCAACATCCGCTTCTCCTCGTTCCTCCCTCCCTCTCTCTTCCATCTGCCCATCCCCACCAGCCAACAAGCCCAGCCTTTGTCTTCTCCCCCAGGCACCTCTGATCCCATGCCCTCTCCCCACTCCCCACTGCACTGTGGCATCCAAACCCTGCAAAGTTTAGAAACTTTATAAGAGTTTCTGAAGAGAAAAAATTTTTAAATAGCCATTGCGTGCTGAGTGTTTTTAAATAAAATATAACCTGACTGCAGACAGCAGCAACTCCTTGCCTCACCCATCACCCAGCTGGCCCCACACCATGTGCCATCCTCATGGAAAACCTGGACTGGGGTCTTTGCCTTGGTTTTCTGTTCTGCTAGCAACTCTGCAGAGCAACAAACCCTTGCAGAAATGTCTCCTGGCCCAACAGGCTCACCCACCCTCACAGCAACATGAACTTGCTTTCTTTCTGGAAGATCCCCTCTCCCAGGAGATTCCCGGACAAAGAGCTGCAGGTGCAGATCAAACAGATCAAAGAGGGGAACCTCCCCTCTGCTTTCATTTCCAGCTTTGCCTTCAAATCAGTCTCTCTGATGTGCTGCTTCTCTTTCATTACTGCTCCTTTTGCCTCCTGGTCCTGTCCACAGCTCTGGCCTTCGACTGCACTGCCAGCTCCACCACCAGGAATATTTAATCTGTGCCTGCCCAGCCTTTCTCTTCCTCAGTCTCTTCGCACCTGTTTCTCCCAAGACACTTCATCCAGTTCAGGGGATTGCTTTCCTCGTGGCAGGGCTGCGAGGCCTGAGCTGTTCCAGGAGCACATCCCGTGCAGCCCCACGTGGCAAACACACCCCCGAGAACAGGCACAACAGTGCCCAGGAAGGTGCCAACCTGAAGCAGAGCACTGTTTATACACACACACACACAGAAAAGCTGCTCAGTGCTTTTTGAGAGGGAGGTGGGACCAGAGAGCTCTTCTAACCTACACACTTCTACCATTCTGCCAACTTCTTGTCAACAAAATAACACAGGCTGGAGCCGGGAGCCGCAGCTCACTTGGCAGCACGCAGAGAGGTCCTGCAGCTCTGAGTCCCCTCTGCTGGGACATTTCACTGCTCAAATCAACCACAGGTCAGACAGGACATCTTCTGGAAGGCACCTAGAGATCCACCACTGGAAATCCTCACCTGAGGAAGGAGATAATTGCACCTGCTTAAGGCTGAGGAACATCACCACAGTGCAACACGCTGTTATGGTATCCCTGGAAATACTGGATGTAGGAACGCCCAGTGAAAGGCCCCACTGCTCAAAAAGTACTCCATGCTTCTCCCTTTCCCCTGTGCTTTCTGACAGGGGAAGGAGGGCTGATTTACGGGGATAGGCTATTTAAATTTAATATTTAATTTTATTTGGCAGCCTGTTCCCAGCCCAAAGCTGTCCGTGCCTTCCACTGGCAGTTTCCAAAGGAGCAATTCTGCCCCTGGAAAGTGGGGAGCTTTCAGTCAGCACCAGTGAGACAGAAATGATGTTTAGTTTGACAGTGAGACTGTCAGTGGGATCTGAAATGTCACTCCCACACCTCACAGATGCAGTTGGCTCATCCCTTGTTTTACAGGAATGTACTGAAGCTCCTTTTGTAACAGATACAAAATGTTTCACCAAAATGTTTTTTTGGAAAAAAAAAAGCTCTCGTTCCCTTTGAATTGAAAGGCATTCTAATTAATTCTCTTGAACATATTTAAACTGTTCCATCCTTTTTAAAGATGCATTTGAAGGGACAAACCATGTCCTGAAGTAAAACCCATATGGCACCAGGCTGAACTAAAAAAGCCCCAAAACAACACAAAAAAGCCAACTGATATTTCAAGAAGGTGGATCCTCCACCTATCATCATTCTTGTCGCTGACTTTGCCAGAACTTATATCTGTGAATAACTCTGGAGGGATAGCCAGGACAAATGTTTGTATAATGGCAGCTTGACAGAGTAACTTGTTTTTAAACAAGCACGTAAGAGAAATCACAACTGGAATGACAGGATAAAAACCCAGCCAGAGGAGACACTAAAAACCCATGGCAGAAAGATGACACAAGTTCCAAAGAGTTCTGGTATCTCATCTTACAAGTGAGCCCATCATTTCAGTACCAAAAATAATCTATTAGATGAGCTTTTCTTTTTAGAATCAATTTTCAATCCCTATCAAAATTGTCCCAAAAAGCTTTAAGCATCACCACTCCATTCTTCACATCCTCTTTACCCCTTCAAATTTCTTGCTCCTCCCTCTTTGGCCAAATGCAGGTGGAAAAGGAGGAAAGCCCTACAAAACAGCTCAACTTCTCTGTATCCTTGAATCCTGGATATATGAAAACGTGGATGCAGAAAGAAAATTTATTCCTGAGTTAATATTTCACTCAGAAATAAATCTTTGATTTTTATCTTGTGGCAACTAAACCTCCCTTCCTTGCAAGTCCTGACATCAAACTCCAATGTGCACATTGGGGTGGGCTGTGACATTTTCCAAGGGCCCAGACCTATCTACCCATGTGCTGGTCTTCAGCTTCATCAGCTGAACATATTGGATTTGTCTCTCAAGGCTAGAACAACACTATTTACTCTCTATCCCATCATGCAAAGTTTAAAAGTGAACTCAGCTGGGTTGGTTATATCTGTCTTAAAACTGAGGCAATGACCACTTTATCGTTGGCAATAAAATCAGCCTGTTCTTAGAACTCACCACAGGTCTGTAAATTGCTCTTCTGTTTTCACAGGAGGGTCAATTTTCTTATTGGAGAAAACTGGCTGTAGACAAATATTGCCTATACATATAAATATATATAGATAGATATATATTAAGCCCATTAACAGTTGCTGGTATTTGGTTGGAGAAAGGAAGACAAGCACAGCCCACACCAAATCCTGTGCAGTTGTTCTCCTCCGTTACACAAACACTTGGCAGGCTTCCAGTAGAAAATTTATGCACTAAAATCAGCTCTCACAATTGCAATCAATTTCAACAATCAAGTCTAAGTAACTCCAGGGAAAGGGGGGAAAAAAAAGGTGAGCATGGAAAACAGGGCCAGAGCAGTGCAGTGGTTCCTCCACGGATCCATCACTACGTCCAGCAGAGTTTTTCTGCCCATCCTTCAGAGGGCTGCAAACACAAAGCCCACAACCAGAGCAGTTTCTCGCCCAGAAGCTTCCTCCTGCCATGCCCCAGAATGTTTCCTTGTCATCTGCCTGCTGGGACACTCTCCCCATCTTGGGGAATGTTGCTGGGAAGAGACCCTGGAGACTCTGCAGGGGAGAGGATGCCCAGGGAGGTGGTGCCAGGGGAGCTGCAGCTCTGCAGGACCCCACGGAGCCACAGGGCTCAGGGACACCACAGCCCTGGCTCTACAGGTCCTTCCCAGGCGAATCCCATCTCCAGCTCTGGCTGTGGAGCAGCAAAGCACCTTTCCAAGAGGCACAGGGAGGGATGGGTCTCTACGGCCCCGCCACACTGTGCACATCAGCACTTTACAAACAGGAGCTTTATCTTCTCCCTCTGGTGTGGGGAGGGGTTAAGGGGTAAAAGCCACCTCAGCAACCACCAGCAAGGCATCGGGGACACCCCTTAAAAGAGATTTTCATGGTTTTTAAGACAACTACGCAGTGCTATGGTTCACAGCCCATTTTCTACCCTCCTGTGCGACACACACGGCGCACACTGGTCATGGGACAGTGCCAGAGCACAGCCTGGTGCAGGTTTGGGTTCTTTCCCGTTGAAACAACAACTCATGAAATTCAAAATAAATGTTACATTGTTTGGAAGGCAAAGCAGAAAATGTATATAAACTTCTGGCAACGAAACACATATGGCAAGAACATGCTAGAGAATACAGAATGCTGCAGAGAACACGAGTAATTACAAAACCCTCCCTGGGTAATTGAGTGTAAATATTACGGCTGATGGCCTCTTCTCTCCCACAAACAAGCAAATCAACGTCTGTCCCCCCACTTTAATCTCAGCTGTCCTCTGTCTTCTTATACCAACAATCTACATAACTTCTGGCCTCTGAGAACCTACATCTTGCATGTCATCACACACTAAAACTGAATCACCTGCCACTGTTTTAATTCCCTTCTGGGGTTTGGGTTGGATTTTTACTTTACACAGGCTGCAGCTGTATTACAAAGATAAGCATACGGTATTAAAGGCACATTTTAGTTTTGCAAAGAGAGGACTACAAGAAGCTTGCATGGTGCAGCCTGATCAAATCAGCAAAGCCCTTGGGCACCACACAATTCTCTCCTCAGTTCCCAACAGCAGATGCTCTTCTGACCCAGGCCTATCCCCCCAAAGAGAAAAACAAGAATAAACTCATCATTCCCTGTATCACCAAAAAGCTGTTTTAAACCCAAGCACACTGAAAACATTTGAGATTATTTCATGTTTTATAGGACAGTATTTACACTTTCAGTGCAACTGCAAATGATAGAAGTTATGCCTAAAATACAGGAGTCATATCAGGTTATTTAAAATTCCTCATTTTGAGCTTGCATCAAGAGCAAAAACATCTAGGGGAAGATTTTTAAAAATACATGAGCTACATGGGATAGTTTTAAATATAGCAAAAAAAGGAGCTGGCTGGAGGAAAGGATCTGGAGGAGAACTGAAGCTGATAATCAGGAATGGTGGATATACCAACACACCAGACTGCAGAACACCCTCCACAAGCAATGGAAAGATAATCATTGCAAACAGCACTGTCACAGCATAAGATGACCACTGAACACTTCCCTATAAATCCCACGCTCCTGCAGAGCTAGGGAAATGCAATGATATCCCAAACACAGGAATTTCCTCAGAGGCAGGGAGAAGAAAACGATCACGCTCCAAAAGCATCTGAAAATATTTCCTGTGCTATCACAAGAGGCAAACAGCAGCAGAGACTTGTGCAGCCCTGTTCCCAGAAAGGAGAGGCCTCCTGGAGTGGCTGCCCTGCTCCTCAGGAAGGACCTGTGGTGCCAGGCTGCTCCAGGTTCCAGGGGCACAGGGGCCAAGAGCAGCCACTTGAGCAGGGAACGCCAAACCCGGCACGGCCGACCCGGCACCACGTGCACTCCCAGCTCCTGTGCCTCCTGGGCAGGTGACTGCTCAGGTAGCAGGCCGTAAACACACTCACACACGTGGATACACAGCAGGAACACTCTGGCTTCCCAGGCATTTTCCCTCAGCACATAAACACTGCAGGAATTCCTCCCGCGCCTCAAGTGGCATCGCTCTGTGCACGAAGCCAATCCACTCATGGCACTGCTCACTTCTGCAAAGCCACTGCCTTTGAGCACCCTGAGAGACCCCAGAGCCACGCCCTGCGGTTCAGAGAGGCTCTGCAGCCACGGCAGGAGCTATTTTTGGAGATGTATCTGGTTGCTAGGGCAAACTCTCACTAGGATACGCACCATGCACCAAGCAGAGTCTGGTGAGCAAGTCGGGAGAGGAGGGAGGAATGAGAGGAGAGATGACGAGGCAGGGTAGCGTGAGAAACCAAACAAAATGCCAGGCTGCGGAGAAAAACACGGCTATGGCTTCCATCAGGACCCAGCCGAACTCCTCTGTGAAACAAGCCTGGTTGGTTTGAGCCAACGGAGCCCAGATCAGCTTGAAAGGGATTTCCAAAGGCTGTACGAGGCCTCCTGCTGCCCCCCAGGCAGGATTAGCTACATCCAAACACCACTTCTGACGCAGAGCATTTGTTCATACAGCTCTCGTGGATCACTGTTACCAGTCCTTCACACAAGGGAGTCAACAAGGCAGACAGAAAGGAAGCAGTCAGCCCTCAATTGCACACCAAGTCTCCTGCAAAATTAGGGAATCGCTCCAGATGCTCAAAAACCCGCAAATAACCGATGGATCAGTTTTCTAGGAGCTGTAAGCACGGAGAGCTTCTCATTTTCAAAATCACTGGAGCCCTGGGTTACGCCAAGCTCGTACACATCTGGATAGTCTTACACAGTTTACAAAAGACCATGGCAGTTTTCTATCCATTTCTACCTAATTTTCTGAGCTTTCTGCTCAAAAAATATCCCTAGAAAGCTAACAAGGCAAAGGTGGCAAAGAGAGAACAAGGTTATGGGGGGTATAAACTCTGTTCCCTTTTCTCCACGGACAGTGAAGAGAATCGTACAACAATCTCACTTAGGCTTCTAAATAACTCAGTTTTGAAAAATGGGGTTAAAATATCACTGAAACCCAAGATCATAAAGAGAAAAACACATGTGCACATGAGCTTCAGAAAGCAAA
Organism: Atrichornis clamosus; assembly: GCA_013400975.1. Lineage (NCBI taxonomy): Eukaryota > Metazoa > Chordata > Aves > Passeriformes > Menuridae > Atrichornis > Atrichornis clamosus. The sequence goes on from WBMZ01004189.1 coordinate 161,296, forward strand.
TAGCTTTTCAAAACAGAATTCCTCTGACACACTCCTAAAGAAAGTGGTTTTCATTTAAACCATCATCAACTGAAGGGCAGGAGAAGGACTTCAGCACATGTCAGCAAGAACTCCCACTTCACACAGGCAGAAACACTGGCACAAAAGTAAAGTAATCACTTCCTAAACTGCTAAGATGCCATTATAAATTACTATATATATGTATATATATTTATATATCCATGTGATATTTGTACAGAAACATATACAGGTATCACAACACAGAGTTTTTTAAAATAACTTCAGGATAGAATTTGGTCACAGGACAACACACCTGTACAGAAAGGACTAAAGGGGAAGACATACTCATTCAGGAAAGCCATCCTTATTGCCAGAGATCAGGGAGGGAATGGGAAGAATCAGCTTTTATTTCCTGAGCATTGTCACTTCCACTGCAAGAGTGGTGAGGAAAAAGTTTCCCAGGGAGGCAGTGGAGTCACCATCTCTGAAAGTGTTTAAGAGGCATCATGAATGGACCTTGAAGGTCTTTTCCAACCTTCATGACTGTGATTCCTTTCTCCACTTCCCACTGGAGGAAATATGGATTAATAAATACTGGGAACATGCCTGTAGCATGACTAGAATGCATAAATGGCTGAAAATCTCCTGGAGCATCAGAAAGCTCATGGGGAGGATGCAGAATGTATGACTAGGGAAGGAGGATGAAAGGTATCAGGAGGTCTAAAATATTTTGGGTGAGATACACACACAGGCTCAGCCCGTCTCCTGACAAGCCCTCTGACTTTAAAAAGTACTTTAATCTGCCTCAGATCTATATAAACAAAGATCATAGAAACAACTGGCTGTCGCAGCCTGGGAAAGAGGAATTCTGGTATCATCTTTCACTGTGCAGCTCCATGCTGGAGAGGAGGGAGGAAATGGGAAGAGGGAAGCAGAGTAACCACGCTCAGCATCAGGGCTTGACGTGAACAGGCCTGTTCCTTTTGTGCTCCAGCCACCAGGATAATTAAACCCTTTGTAACAGCCACTGACCCGTGCCAGGCAGCACACACAGCTGGGATCCAGCTCCTCCAGGCTGCACGAAGGAGCTGCCCCGTGTTGCAGAACAGCCTCGGTGCCCTGCTCAGCGCTCTGGGGACGGAGCCCAGCGCCGGCACTCGAGCAGCACCACACCAAGGCAGCGGGACAGAGGGAGGCACAGCGTCACCCCACGCTGGCCGTGCAGCCCTGCACATTTTGGGAACGAGGGGGAGCCCCAGTGCCTGGGGCACAGCTGCCCCGGGGAGCACGGGCCACCCCAGCTCGGGTGCCGCACGCGCCTTTGGAAGAGCCGTGGAGTGACGGAGAGGTCAGCCCGAGCCGCTGCACTTCTGCTTCCAGCCCTCCTCCCCGAGCTGCAGAGTTCCTAAATTAATCCGGGTCTTTAGGCTTGTCGGCTTTCACTGCCATTTCTCAGGGAAAAGCCCGGCTTCCAGGGCACAGCCCACACGGCTGAAATCCCCAGACAAGTCCACTGAGTGCTTTCTGCCACTCCCCTCTGCCCTTGCTCATCCAAGTGCGCTCCCTTAAGTGTCTCCTAAAAACCCCAGAAAGGAAATGCGCTTAGTTCCTCCTCATTCCCTGCTCCCTGCAACATTTTAATCAGCAGGCTCCCCCCAGGCACAGCCCTGCTTTGTAGGGATTGTGCTCCACAGGTCACTCCGGGGGGTCAGCCGGGACCAATCCCCCCCTCCAAACCCTGACCTCTGCCTCTCAGAGATCTCCCGACTTGAGGATGCCAGAGGGCAAGAAATCCTGCTTCTGTGCAACAAGGCATTGTTAAAGGGAAAATTCCTCTATTTTTTTCCTTTCCAAATCCTTTACAAGTCTGGGAGAAATGGGATTGTTCTGCCTAGAGAAGAGAAAGCTTTGGGGTGACCTAATTGGAGCCTTTCAATTAGGTCCTTCCTGAATGACCTGCAGGAAAGATGGAGAGACTATTTACAAATGCCTGGAGCGACAGGACAAGCAGGAATGGCTTCCCACTGGCAGAGGACAGGGATAGATGGGATATTGGGAAGGAATTCTTCCCTGTGAGGGAGGTGAGGCCCTGGCACAGGGTGCCCAGAGAAGCTGTGGCTGCCCCATCCCTGGAAGTGTTCCAGGCCAGGTTGGACAGGGCTTGGTGCAACCTGGAATAGTGGGAGGTGTCCCTGCCCACAGGAGGGGATGGAATAAAATGACCTTTAAGGTCCCTTCCTACTCAAACCATTCTGTGGCTCTATGATTCCATGATCTGTGTGCTTATTGCCCCACAGCAGAAACAATCCTATTCCCACCAAAATCAGGCAGGAATTTACTGACCAGCTCTCGGACACTGCAGGGAGGGAGCCAAACCCTGGAAACCTGCACTGGCTGTCCCAAGACAACAGAGCCCCTGCCTTACTTTAGTGTCACTTTAGTACAGGATGGGGAGGAAGAAAATAGTTAAAAAAAAGGCATTTAACTAATAACTGGAAACTTTATGTTAAACTAATCAGGGCACTGCACTGGGGTAAGCACCCAGACATAACCCACCATCCCCTCCTGGCAGGATCAGCTCCAGCAGCTCACATCTGTCAGCACTGGCAATTTGCAACTGGAAAGTCTTAGGGAGGGCTGATTAATTGCTATGGAATTTCCATGCCTTCGTTTTACATTAGCAGCCTCACAGTTATGGAAAACCAGAGAACAGGGGAGTGAGGGGCAGGAGAAAGCAGCTCCTCTCAGACATGCCCAGGATAAGGAGAATCCCCTTCCAGTGGGGATTTATCAGAAACATACTGGGCGCTCCACACTTTCAGGAAATGCCACAGGTGGGAGCTGACAGGGCAGGGTCCTCCAGAGCCCCAGAGAGCCCCAGTGCCCCGGGGTCAAGCAGCACTGCAGACACCACCGTGGCCACAGCACGGACGGGGACAACGCCATCCATGCTCCTTCCACACCCCCTTCCTCCTCTTCCCCTCCAAAACAGAAGGGTGAGGGTTATGCAGCAACTCCAGGGCTGCTTCCACCCTCCTCCCTGCACAGTCCCTGGTGCCACACGTAGGGACCAGCAGCTTTTACAAGTGGAGACTGTCAGGAGGCACCTCTGCCCTACCAGAGCACGGGAGCAGCCCCAAGGACACGCACGTGAATGGACAGGGGCAGGGATAGCCATGGAAAATCCCAAATCCTCCACGGCAGGGCAAGCCCAGCACTGGCCCGGGGCTCAGGGACACACTGCACGGACATGTTGGTGTCACAGGCTCCCTGCTGAGGTACCTGGGTGTGACCCCTCAGCACAGGGGCTGTTTGCATCCACAGGCTGGGGAAAAGGAGGCTCAGGGGGGACCCTCTGGCTCTGCACAACTCCTGACAGGAGGGGGCAGCCAGGGGGGGTCGGGCTCTGCTCCCAGGGAACAGGGACAGGACAAGGGGAAATGGCCCCAAACTGCATCAGGAGAGGGTCAGGTTGGACTTCAGCAGGAATTTCTTCATGGAAAGGGTTGTTAAACATTGGCAGGGGCTGCCCAGGGAGGTGTTGGAGTCCCTATCCCTGGAGGTGCCCAAGGAAGGCCTGGACGTGGCACTCAGAGCTCTGGGCTGGGGACAAGGTGGGGATGGGGCACAGCTTGGACTCCATGGGCTGGGAGGGCTTTTCCAGCCTCAGGGATCCTGGGATTCTGTGAAAGGCAAGCAGTGGCTGTCATGGCCACCCCAAGACCCTCCTGCCCCCTCCCACGTGGGCTGTGGGCACATTGCCATGCAAACTCAGACAAACAAAAGAACAAACCCACCCTCCGCCTCGCTCCAGAGGAGTGGGGAATTCACGGATCATGGCTGTCACTGCTCCACAGGCGCGGGGAACGGGAATCAAGGAGCACGGGGCTGGAGGAGCAGCCCCTGCCTGCAAACCCACGGTGCCACGGGGAGGGAGAAGCAGCAAAGCAACACCCCCGAGTCATCTGCCACGTGCAGCCTTTCCAAGGTGGCACAGCTCCCCGGGACACGCTCCCAGTCCAACGTGAAAGGTATGTGGACACAGGGAACAATTCACCTTCATCCAGCATCACCTGCCTGGATGCGCTGTGCTCCTGGCACCCTCTTCCCTGGAGAAACCCCCTCCCTGTAAGGAGCTCACTGCTGGAAATAGCTGCCAAGCTTCAGGCATCCAAACCCTGAGGCCTACTTCACACCTGGGGCTTTCCAAGGGGTTTTTCTAGCTGGTTGCTTTTCAACTGCTGCTGGGTCCATGTGACAAATTTTAAGCATGTGAGACTCCAATCCTCGTACTTGAAGAGGCAGAGGAAAAGGGGGGACGTGTGGTGGGACACACTCAATGCCACAACAGACACCCACACATTTAAATTATAAACACCTAAGAGGTATAAACACCTAGGAGGACAGTACAGAAGGTCTTGTCCCAGAAGTAGCAAAGCTTTACTTCTTTCTTTCTTGAAAGCACCCCAGTCACTGAAGAAAGAAAAAAAAAAAAAAAAAAAAAAAGACTGGAGTTTTAAAAGCATGGTCTGACATGTCATTTGTACTTACCTTGGCAAGATCTCTTGTCTCCCAAAGTCTCACAGCTCCTAGGTGAACACAGCAGCTCTGGAGGGAGAGAGTTGGACAGGACTGCCTGCAGAGATCCCTGGAAAGCAGAGGGCCTGACCCTTCCCTGTGTGGAGTCCCATCGACAGCAGATCCCGGCGCTCGCGGTTCCTCCACTCGGCTTCTCCGTGGCAGGAGGGTCTGGAGAGGAGCAGCTGTGGGACACGCAGGAGGAGCCTCCCGGGGAGCTGCCTGCACAGAGAGCAAACACGGGGCTCACACGGGGCCACAACATGCCTGGGGCTGTGCGGGGCTGGAGTTCGGGGATGGAGGAGAGCTCACCGTGGGACGGCTGTGCTGGAGGCACAGAGCCCACATTCCCAGTGAGAGCTGCTCACACACAAACACCTCAACTGCATTGAAGGCTTGCCATTTCCATGCCTTCCCCAAACGACAGCCAGGCCCACCTGGAGGCTACAGCATGCCCCAAAGACTTTTGGAAGTGTTCCTCCCTAAAGCCAAGGAGCCAGGTGAAATAAGGAATGGATCCACCACTGTAGGTTTGGAGGGAAATCCCTAGGGGACCACGGGAGCTTAGCAGGCTGCCAGCCTCCATCAGCTCCCCAAACTGCAGAGCCTCCAGGACCAGTCCCAGTCCTGCACAGCCTGCAATCAGTCTGAGTGACCCACTAATCCAATTAGGCTGTCTAAAGTCATAAACCAAAAGGAAACGGGCAAGGGAAAAGGAACAGGAAAGAAATTATGCCTAAAGCAGAGCGTATCCTCGTTACTGCCCTAATCTGCAGCTGCAAGCAGGAGCTTAGCTGGGAGCCCAGTGCCTGGGAGGGACAGGGAGGGACAACACGCTGCGGAGAGCCCCGCCTGGAACCCCCATCACCAGGCACAGGAGCTGCTCACGGGCTGTAGGGAAGCCCAGGCAGGGGAGAGACAGCCCTTCCTAACCAGGCTGCTCAGCAAAGCCTGGCGTGAGGACTCCAGCCTGTCCCAGCTACCGAAGCGCCTCCCTGGCTGCTGTCACACCACAGCCAGCCGCTGCCCGGTACCCTGGGGAGCTGCACTACGCAGAACCCGTGCGGCTGCAACAGGACCGGGGGGGACTCAGTGATCCTCATGAGTGCCTCCCAGCTCCAGATATTCCGTGATTCTACGGTCATTCCTCCTCAACACGGCTGGGTGGCCGAGGCTGCTCCTGTGAGCCCTCCCCTTCTCCCAATCCAACTCCAGAGCATACCCCATGGATGCCCCACATGAAACATCAACGTGAACAAGGTCAGGAGAAACCACACGTTCAGCTTTAAAGGTCAGAACTCCTGGGAAGAGAAGGGAAACACAATTTGGGAAAAACACCACCCTGGCTAAAAGGGAATTTCTGGGTAAAATAAATGTTTAAACTGCCAGTGGTTTTCACACGGCTAAGAAATGAGCACAGCCAAAGTGCTGCAAATATTTTAGGAAACTTTCTAGCTGAAATCTGGCTTCTGCTGAGACATAAGGTAATGACAGACTCAAACCCAGAGCAAAAGACTGCAGCCACCAACAGATTTGTTTGTGGGTCTAAAAGTTCAAAAGCACAAAAACCGTCTTAGTTCCCATGCTGGAAGCCCAAACACCATCAGCCAGGAGCTGGGAAAACAGCAAAATGAAAGAAAAAAGCCTTATAAATGCCATTGCTCCAGAAAATTAGAATTCTTAATAGGAAAGTAAACATTAGGCTTGTTCTCTATGATGATAACTATCAGCATGTCAGGGGTTTTATGGTTTCTCCATTATCATAACAACAGCATCTTGCTTGAACTGCAGGAGTTAAAAATGCAGAACATCCTGACTTCCCAGAGATAATTCTGCAACCAAGGAGTGACAAGGATGCACTTCTAACACTTATTTCTTTCATGAATAACTTTATCAGCACTTTTACTCTACAAGGAGATCCAGATATTTATCAAGATGAACCTGCAAATCCAAGTTTGGAAGTATGACAGGCTGAGGAGCTGCCTCTTGCACAGACAACTCCTTCTCCTGAGTATTATCCAAAGGGATTCTTTAGCTCTGCATCCTGTGACACGAATGAAGAGGAGGCATCAGAGTAGCTCTTTGCCACACGACCAACCCCTGTCTGAGCGTGGTCAGCAGCTACACAGGTCCAGGGAGCCACCAAATCCTTGGAAAAAAACAACATTTTTGTACCTCTCCACGGACAATTAGCAGCAGAAGCCTGAAATGTCAAAACTCAACTCTTAATTACCGAAGTCAGCACTTAATGACTCCAATTACAATTTTCACTGATTTCTGAAAATTGGATTCTCCACTACACTTGCCATGTTTAAATGAGTTTCTTACCTCATTCATGGTAATTATACTCTGACAAACTTATTTAAAATACAGTGGAGGTTTCTAAAACACTACTTAAAAATAGTGGGGATTTAAGAACAAAAAACTTCTTATGAGGAGAGGAGCGATTTCTCCAGAGCGTGCCCTTTCCATGCCTTTTCCTCCTGGAAAAAAAAGGAAGGAAAAGCCACTAACAGCCCCTGATCCCTTTGCCAGCCTCCAAACTCAGAGATCCAGAGCACGAGCCCCGAGTTGCAGCAGCCACAGGAGCCGTGGCAGAGCCAAGGTGGCTGTGCCAGGCCACAGCCACACTTGTGAGGCTCGGCACCTCGGCACGAATTCATCCTGATCCCTGCAGAAGCAGGGCCATCGCGGGAGCCAGCAAGGACCCTCGTCCCCCAAAGCCACCTGAGGGGAAGGTGCAAACAGGGATTCAGGTTTCTGAGGGATCACAACCACCCCAAAGGAACGATGACAGCTCTGGAGGGATGCTGGGCTGCCATCCTCCAGCTCCTCCCGGGGACACAAAGCCCCCAGCAGCTCGGCACAGCTGGAGAGGAGCGCAGAGCAGACCGGCTGCACGTGTTCAAGGGGTACAGAGCTAATTCAGCAGGACACAGATGCACAGGGGCACGTCCTCGCCCTGGCAGAGGGGTAGAACATGCCCGTGGCACAGCTACTCCTTGCAGTGATACCTTTCCATTCTGCTCCTTTCTGCTTTATTTTCGTTCTCCTCTTTCACAGATACTCATTACTCAGCAGTGGTTGTTGGGTTTTATGTTCACATACGGTTTAAAGAGGGGGCTGTTTAATGTTCCCTATATGTAAATAACTACATGCTGCTCCAGTGCCTGCAGAGCAAGTGAAGGAATGATTAGATTATAAATCTCCAGCACAGAAACATGTCAAGTTGGTTTCCATCTACAAATACATTAGAGCTTACATTTTCTATCTTCCCTTTTACCCACAAATTCCCATTGCTTTTAATGAGTATATAAAGCAACTAGCAACAGGAAAAATTATCCCAAAAAGCAGGAGTCCAGGGGAGCAGCCAATATCCTGTAGCCATCCCTTTGCCTGGGGAAGGGGTTTTGCCAGATGGTGAAAAGCTGAATCTGGAATAGCAGTTGCAAGAGTCGTGCTGTGGGTGCCTGGGAACCCCCAGAGCAGAGTGGGGAGCAGGAGCCCTGACCCTCCTCGAGGCACCTCGAGTGCTGTGTCCAGTGCTGGGCTTCTCCCAACAACAAGGACCCCGAGGGGCTGGAGCGTGTCCAGGGAAGGGAACGGAGCTGGGAAGGGGCTGGAGCAGCAGGAGCAGCCGAGGGAGCTGGGAAAGGGGCTCAGCCTGGAGCAAAGGAGGCTCAGGGGGGCCCTTCTGGCTCTGCACAAGCCCCTGACAGGAGGGGGCAGCGAGAGGGGAGGGAGCTCTGCTCCCAGGGAACAGGGACAGGAGGAGAGGGAACGGCCTCAGCTGTGCCAGGGGAGGCTCAGGTTGGACACCAGAAAGAATTTCTCCATGGAAAGGGTGGTCAGGCCTTGGCAGGGGCTGCCCAGGGCGGTTTGGAGTCCCCATCCCTGGAGGTGCCCAAGGAAGGCCTGGAGGTGGCACTCAGAGCTCTGGGCTGGGGACAAGGTGGGGATGGGCACAGCTTGGACTCCATGGGCTGGGAGGGCTTTTCCAGCCTCAATGGTTCTGTGATTCTGAGCCCAGAGAAAGGCCCCACAGGATAATATGGCAACTCCTGCCACCCTCCATGCTGGTGTCCCACAGGAGCAGAAGCCAGCTTCACCCCCGGGCAAAAGCAACCACAGGAAAAGCATGGAATCCCAGACTGGTTTGGGATGGAAGGGACCTTAAGGCCCACCCAGTTCCAGCCCAGTGCCATGGCAGGGACACCTCCCAGCAGCCCAGGTGGCAGAGCTCTGCGGCACAGCATGGCAGGAGCCAGGAGGGCAAACACCTGCATGGGGAACGACTCTGCTTTCCCTGTTTCTGTGGCATAACCCCAGAGCTGGAAACCAAAACACGTTTTTCAGCGTAATTTATCATCTTTTTCACATGGCTGACAGTATTCATTTCAAATCAAAGCTCCCAGGCCAAGCACATTAAAACCATTTCTAATTTTCAGAAGTGAACACCACAAGGGCCAGGAGCAACATTAACATAGCCACTCACATTTCCAGCTTGTCCAGTATCAGAAACTAGCACAGAGAATCAGCTTTTGAATTTTGCAAGGTGGAGGAACACTCTTTAAATAAAGAGGAGATACATAATTCCTTGCTCAGCTGGTCTCCCTTCCTTGCTAAGACATGACAGACCACACGAAACACTCCTGCTCCCAACAGTCCCAGGCCTTTCAGAGCAAGGAAAGCAAGGCAGAAAGCTTTCCCCGGCAAGACCTCCACCACAGGCACCCCCAGGCAGCCCATGCTGCAACCCACAAAGGCACCAAAGTCATCCCAGTGTATCAGTGCCACCACAAAGAGGTGCAAGGGCTTCCCCTGCAAGCACCTGCCTGGGGGGTGGGTGGAGAAATCCACCTCTGGTGGCAAACAAATGAGCAAAACCAGGGAACGGCTCGGAAGGCAGAAATGAAGATGCTAATCAAGAAGGCAGGATGGAAGGGAAAAAAAAAAGCCTTTGGCCTGTGGAAGCAGGCAGCAGATAGCCTGAAACTGAGTATTAATTCAATTTATACAAATGTAGTCCAAGCTATCAAGTCTGGGCATAGTGTCTCTGTAGTGAGGAGTCATTGCAGTGACTGCAAGAGCTACAGGAGCCAAAAGATGCTGCAGCCCAACACTGCAGCACCAGGATAAGGAACCCCAAAGCTGCTCAGGTTTGCCTTTTCCCTCCCCATCCTACCCCCACACTCTCCTGTCATACTCATAAGGAATCCTTGCCCAAATCCAGCCCCTGTGCCTGATTTCTGCTGACCTAAAGTTATCCTGCAGCTCTCACAACAGATGATGGATCTATTCCCACCCCAGCAGCCTCTGTTGCCTGGCATTGCTCTGCATATTAATGATCCCTAATGACACCTAAAAGCCTCTGCAAAGTCTCACATATGGATTTTACCACTTAGTCTGAAGCCATAAAGAGCCAACAACGGCTGAGTGTGTTTAATGACCAAAACTAAGCAAGGAAAGCATTCATTAAGACATCATCTTACTCTTGTGGAAAGGGGCATTAAGATGATTTTTCTCCTGGCCCAGAGGTGACAGGTGAGTAATGTGATGAGTTTGAAAGGGATCTTTAAAATCTGCATTATTTAAGTTGGCAGGGTATAAGCCTATTCAGTGCAAGCAGGGGAGGGGGAAAAAACAGTCAGGGGAGTGAACAAAAGAGCTGCCTGGATGCCCGTGACATTGTCAGCTTCGGACAGTGATGGAAGATCAGTCCTTAGGAATTTAAATCACCTTCAGCCAGGGCTCCTGGAAGGCAGTGCTTCCCGTGACTGCTGAAGAGGCACTGTCAGCTGATCCTCACTTCTCAAGATCGGGATGACGACTGGGGAGGTAAGGCTGAAGAGAGAGGTTAATTAAACAAAGAGGCAAATAGGCAAGAGACTTCAGGAATTGATTAGACAATGAAAGTAAATGACTTGGCAAGACAACCCTGGTATCACATCCAAGAGATGCAGTGCTGTTCTGGTGATTGATATTCTCACTGTATGTTCCTGCCGCAATGGGGAGCGCTGGGACTTTTACTGGGGTAAATGAAATCAAACCCGAGACACCTCCTCTTCTACTCTGGGCAAAGAGGAAAAGGTGTCAGGGATGTCTTCATCCACAAACCAAAGCACCACCAAGGACTAAGGAAAACGATCATGTTGCCGAAATAAAACTCAGAAAATATATTCACCAAGCTTCCATGGCATTTGTTGTTTGCTTGCTTGGAGGAACAGTGCATCAACATTCACAGAGGTGACCAAAACCAGAAACTCACTGTCCTTCCTCATTTCTGCTCTAAAGCTAGACTCCGTATTTTCCACTCCCCCGTGCAGATCTATTTCTGTTTGTTTGGGAAGTCACATGGCCAGGGGAAGGCCCAGAGCCTTGGGAAAAAACACATGTCAAGCGTAGACCATGCCTGTGTTACTCATCCAAAGGTTATTTAATGCTTTTTTTGTAATATATTGGTAAAGAAAAGAGACTTCGGTCTGGTTTCAAGTCTGGAATCACTGTGCTCAGGAGGTCAACACTACAGCTGGTATAAATTTACTCAGCACCACCATAAATCCCAGCATCCCACGGCTGAAGCCTCGTGGCCGGCCGAGCAGCACCGCTGCAGACCGCCCCGCATTTTTAACCTTGATTATACAGAACTGGTCATCACTGACCCACTCCCCGGCTGCCCTGGTTGCTAAGTGACCCGTTGTGCTCCAGACACTTTAAAAAACTGGTTAAGAAATGGCCAAAAGTCGGCAGAGTGAGGACTGAGACTACCGGGGACAGATCTTGCCGGAAGGGAGTGAGACTCACCCACACCTCCACCCAAAGTACAATAAAACACTCAGTAGTAACACCTTGGCACCTCTGAAGGCCCCTCAGAGCAGCCTCAAGGCTTGCACACCTCCCAGGGAAAACCACACTCCTAATGGGAATGTCATTACCCTCCCAGCCAGGAGGGCAGGGACTTTTTAGAGACCAGTGACTCAAAATAATCAGGTAGAATTAATCAAGCAGAAGGCAAAAATTGTCCAGCCCATGTCACCCTTCAGCCCTCCCTTCCCGGTGCAGCTCCTCAGTGCCCTGCCAGCTCCCAGCTGTGGGCCAAATTCCTTCTGCTGCTCCCTTCAACAGCCCAGAGCTCTCCTGCCCACCAGGATCCTGTGGATTTGCAGCAAGGGACCTCAGAATTCCGGGACTTTTCTCCTTCTGGCAAACTAAGTTGAGCGGGACACCGGGCAACATTCCTGTGCCACGCATCTCTGGTTTTCCCTCTTTCTCCCCTTGTTAGGAAAATGCTCTAGAAAAGTGCTGTGTTACACAATCTCAGGGCAACGTGTCCTCCTCCTCCTCCTCCTCCTCTTGCCATTCCACTCCTGTAGCCCCCTCTCATGAACAACCACTGTGGTGTGTCGTGATTAGCTATAGAAACATGATTTTTGTCCTACAGGAACCAGTGGCTAAAATGGCACAGATTTACAGAGAAGCAAAACTCAGCAACCACATTAATTGTTAAGAAAGAATTGAAAAAAAATTCAGGATTTGCAAGGAAAACTCCCAAGTTCTGCTTTTTCTGCCTTCTTCTTTTAAATACAACCTGCTGGCAGGGGTTATAGTCACAGCTGTAGTTACCAGTGTAAATTAGACCTTTGTGATCAGGTTCCCAGAGCAGCTGAGCACTTCAGGAGGAGGCTGTGGCCATGTGGCAGAGTGGGAACTCCAGGAGCGGAATGTGTTTTCTCCCTTTCAGAGCTGCTATCAGTTCAATACATTAATGCAAACATGTTTTGGGGTTTTTTTTTAAGTTCTTCTTTAAACCTTCAACAAAAGTTAAGTACAGCCTAACAAGTCCAAGGCCAGGCCTTGGAGCAACCTGGTCTATTGGAAGGTGTTCCTGGCCACGGCAGGGGGTGGATCCAGATTATCTTCAAGACCCTCTCCAGCCCAAACCAGTCTGTGATGCTCTGATTCTATGAAGTACTGGGGTAAATACACCCAGACAGCAAAGGCTTCCAGCTTGGGCCTCTCTTTTCCTGACAGGAATCCCCTTCTCACCAAAAGCAGCCCAGGCTACACCACCAATGTTTCAGGAATACCAGTCATGGCTTTGTGAAGAGGGGGAGAAAGATTTGGACAACCAGGTGATTGCCAGGGATGACAAGCAAATAAAATCCAGAGCAGTATAAGGACCAAGAGCCTGCTATGAAATGATTAGCTTGGAAAAGAAATGATTAAGCATGAAGAAGTCATACAAAACCAGGGGGCCCCATGAGTAATTTGACCACTTCTGTTTGGACTATTTTTTTGATAGTGTGTTACAAAGGAGTGAAAACCTTAGCCCAGCTTGCCTTTGCTGCTGCTCCCAGGGCCGAGCAGCTTTATTGCACTTGGTGGGAATAAAACAAATTGTGCAGCATAAAACTCTGTCACTGCCCCGTCAGTCACTGCAGGCAACACGATACCATCACCTCCAGCTGACCCCTGGAAGTTAAGTATTGTTTCATGAAAAAACTCCTGCAGCTTGCTGATGGCAATCTGCCCTCCAGACAGGCCTTGCGCAAACCCCGAGCCCATCCCAAGCCAAGGCATCATCCAGCAGGATGGAGAACCAGAGATAAACACCCACAGCACAGGAGCCAGACACACAAAACCAGGGACTTCGGGAGGACTGCTGGGATTAAACAGTGATGTTTCCACCCATTCTGCAGAGGAAGAGCTAGAGACAGCCCAGAGCAGGAAACTTTGCCAAGCAAAACTGCTGGGAGCTGGATTGCTCACTGTTCACTTCTGCAAGCAAAGCTTCCAGGAAAAGAAAACAAACCCCTTTTGGTCCAAGAAGTGCCTGGAGAACAAAACCTGGACTCAGCTCTGTTCTCTGCCTTCCCCAAGAATCAAAAGGCTCAGAGGAGAGAGCAGGACAGTGCAATATGCACACAAACAGGCACTGCAGCATCAGAAGACAGACAGCAGAAGTCATGTCGGGTCCACTGGCCTCTGCAGAACGGTAACAAAAGACAAAAGGAACTGTGAAGAGCTTCAACAGGCAAAACACTTCTTGGAGGAACAGAGCTATTCAAGGAGCACGGATGAATGTGGCAGCTGTTAAGTGACTGATGTCCACAGGCACTGAGTGCCCAGCCTCACACCAAAGGCTGCTGAGGTGCTGCTGAGGTCACTGCGAGCGTGGCCAGTGCAGAGACCAGAGAACCACACCTAAAGCTTCCCTAAAACTCCATGATCCCTAAAGAAAAAGTAATAAAAAGGCACAACGAAAGATACCCAGCACTGACCTGCACAGTGCTGTGACTCCACTGGACAGGGAGCAAAGCCAACCTTGCATAAAACACAATAATATGCATTTGGAACCACATTTCCACATCACCAGATTGTTCAAACCAAACATCAAGGGGAGTCTCAACCTACTCAGTCAAGCAAGCACCAGTCAATTGAGTCTCCTCCTCACACCTCATGTCACAGGGTGACACTGGACCAGCTACTCCTGTGCTGAAAACCCTTCTGGCAAAGAGGCCTCACGTTCCCAAAGAGCCATTAATCCACCACCCTTCAGCTCTAAAATTCATACAAATTATTTTATTCATAATTAATTAAGGTCTCTAAATGTGGAAATTAAATTACCATTTACAGTGCTAAAGGAGATGGCACAGGAAAACCTGGATGGCAGCGACAGCTCTGCACGGATCAGGAGGACACGAGGGGTGGGGGCTACCTGGCAGGTGTACTGTGGAATCATACAGTGAAATCTCTGGTAGGTCAAAATACAGATTTCAGCACCTTTGAAAAGCTGCTCAGGCCCAGTCACAAGAGACCTTTATGTCTTAGGTGCCAAATCAACCCCAAAACTCAGGTGCCCCTCAGCTCTGCTGTTAATAATCCCCCAGACCCTTGCATTTGGAGGACATTTTCAGGACAGCAAAAAACCCAGCGTTCCTTTTGTCACTCGGCTCCTCTGCTGGCAAACAAGCTGTTGGGAGAACAAAAGAGCCGCTCCTCGTCACGTGTATCCAGCCTCACCTTTCCATTCGGATCAGGCTGCCAGGGAAGAGGGAACATACAGGAAAACAGATGGCCCTGCGCTGAACACGAGGCGTAAGTCACTCGAGGGGCCGAGGGGCAGGGAGGGAGATGGGATGAGCAAACTGCAGATCAGCACCACCACGGAATTCAGCCGTGCAGAGCCCTGCTGTGGCACAAACCATAGCCACGAACGTTTTCTCCTCAGCTCAGAAAGGAAAGCTTGTGAAAAGTGATTTTGCTTCTCGTTTCAACGGCAAAGGAGCGTTTGAATTGGTGATGGGGATGATTCTGTGGGAGTTTCAAAGGCAGCTCCCTCCCATCCCTGGCAGCCCATGGATGCACTCAGGATCAGAATCCAGCACGGGAGTGACAGGATCTTTTCCCCTTACAGTCAGCTCCTGGGTTGCCTGACTGCCAAGGGATTTTGAGGCTGAGAAGATGGTGAGAAGATGGTCTGTGCACAATTACTCAAAGAGACCAGGAAACAGATTTGTCCCAGACAGTCCCATGCTCAGCCAGGCAGGCAGATTGCAGAAAGGGTAATGGCCATGTTGAAATTAAGCAAAGAAGAAAAGGTTCATGTATATGACCTTTCTGGTTCTGCATAGCCAAAAACAACGACGCACCAAGTACAGGGAAGCTCCAGGGCTAGATTCCAACCAAAAACCCTTAGTGAAGTCAGTGAGGGCTGAGCGGGTGCCTGTGCCAACAGTTTCCTCACAGAGGGAACAGGGGAAGGCTCCTTGTAGCACCCCACAGGAGCCTCTCAGGATCAGTCCTTCACTTGGCAAGGCAAACCCCACCACACCACGGAACAGCACAGGCATGTCTGTTGCTGGAAAAGCAGGCTCTGAAGAGATGGAGAATGTGGATAGCAGGAACAAGAAGAACTGCTCCGTCTGGTCTCTCCTCCTCACGCACCCATGGCCCCAAACCCGCTGTCTCTGTGAATCCAACCACCTGGAGAGTCCCCTCCTGCTGCTGACACCAAAGGAAGTGGGACCTCAGTGGAAAATCCCTGTCTTACAGGCTGCTGTAATTCAAGCCTTCAGCTCCACAGGACCCCAGGTCAGCTCCTGAGGGGTAGCTGCTCCATAAACACAGTTCAGGGGTTAGCACTTCCAGAGTGCCTGCAGGCACACGCGCACACACACACACACACACACACACACACACACAGAGTGTAATTGAGCACCAAAAGAAATGCAACTCTTGTGGAACAGGCAGTCTGGAAAACCCACGCCTTGTTCCCTGCAATATATCCCTGAGACAGAATGCAAACATAGTTCCATTTTCCCTTCCAGTTCAGGCTGTTCCAGCTCCTGATGGTTTCAGTCCCATGGAGGCCAAGGCATGTGCTTGGCTTTACAAGTCTCTCTGAGTCCTGTATTTACACACCTCAAGGATAATTGTTAAGGAGATGCCCAAAGTGCAGTTGGTATTTTAGGGCCATGCCCAAGGGAGCTCATCTCTGTATGTCGGCACCTCCAGAAAGCCTGGGATCACAGTGGAGCTGAACAAAACTCTTGGTTTTCAGCTGGAATGAAAAACACAACTTTACAGATCCAGCTCAAACGGAGTCCAGGGAAGGACAGCAATACTGGTGAAGGGTCTAGAGGGTAGGTCTGATAAGGAGCAGCTGAGGGGGCTGGCAGGGCTCAGCCTGGAGAAAGGGGGAGAAAGGGCTCAGGGGGGCCCTTCTCTGTCTCCACAAGTCCCTGACAGGAGGGGGCAACCAGGGGGAGTCAGGCTCTGCTCCCAGGGAACAACAGGACAAGAGGAAACGGCCTCAAACTGCACTGGGGGAGGTTCAGGTCGGACATCAGGAAGAATTTCTTCATGGAAACAACTGTTCAATACTGGAAGGGGCTGCCCACGGAGGTGGTGGAGTCCCCATCCCTGCAGGTGAAGAAATGCCTGGATGTGGCACTCAGTGCTCTAGGCTGGGTGACAAGGTGGGGATCAGGCACAGGGTGGACCTGATCAACCTGGAGGTCTTTTCCAACATAAATAACTCCTTGATTCTGTGATGCCAGCATCAAGACAGTATAAAATAAGGAGACATGTAGAAGTGAGCTGAGGTGCATTGCACAACTCACACTGCACAGAAACACCCCTCCCACACTGAGGGGAGTGAAGGGCCCCTCCAGAGGCAGCTCTGTTATGATTTCTGGGTAAATCTCTTCTTGAAGACCTGAAGAGTTGCAGCCATGTCCCAGGCACACAGGAGAAAGATGTTCCCACAAAGGAGATGCTTCCACACTCCCTCGCCAACACAGCTCTTTCTGCAAAACACTGTTTTGTGAAAACGGCCTTAAATCAGATCCCACCCCTGCAAAACACATCCTCACCTCCCGTTCCCAGCACACAAACCTAACAGGACTGCTTCCAAACACCTGGATGAGCCACACCATCCTCAGACCTGCCCCAGCACCCTGTCAGCCTCTGAGATGTGCGAGCAGGGAGCACCGTGCCCAACACCTGGGTTTTGTTTGCACATTTGCTGTTTCACTTCATGCCAGATAATCCCAACCACGTGGGTGTCCCTGTGCTCAGAGACCCCCCGGGCTCCCTGCTCAGTCTGAGCACTGCCATCCTCATTCCTGCCTGGAGCACTGGGTCAGGTTCTCCAGAAGGAAGAGCCGCAGGCGCTCCAACTCCGACAGCCCAAATCCCGGACACTTCCAGCGGCACAGACCCAAACCCTCTAGGACAGCCCAAATCCCGGACACTGCCAGCGGCACGGACCCAAACTCTCAAGGACAGCCCAAATCCCGGACACTGCCAGCGGCACAGACCCAAACTCTCAAGGACAGCCCAAATCCCAGACACTTCCAGCGGCACAGACCCAAACTCTCAAGGACAGCCCAAATCCCAGACACTTCCAGCGGCACAGACCCAAACTCTCAAGCACGGCAGGCAGGAAAACAGCAATTTCCTCATCAGTACCACTTTTATGAGCAGCAGGACCCGAAGCAGCAGAAACACCTTCTGCAAACCACCCTCACCAAAGTGAGGGCACATCACACATCATAAATACCACTCCTCAGCTGGGCAGCAAGGGCTTCTCCTCCTAATGAGACTTTTCAAAGCAGACCAGACAAAGACCACAAAACAATTACAAAGAATAATACTGGAAAATTCCCACTAGGAAGAGAATATGAAAAAAGCTTCGAAGGAGAAAAATAACTTTGACAAACATACTCCTCGTTTTTACCCAGCTACAGACAGTACTTATTTAAGGGAAAACATTTGGCTGGAAAACATAGAATCATAGAATAGAATTTGTTTTAATTATGTAACTGACTTCCCACACAAACAAATCCAAGCTATGGAAAACACCATAGCTAGGCTTTAAAATGGCACGAGTCGAGCCAAAGAGAAGAACATGCCACAGTAAACACCATAGCTAGGCTTTAAAATGGCACGAGTCGAGCCAAAGAGAAGAACATGCCACAGTAATTAACGTTTCTTTGCAATCTCTACAAGGCATTCACCACTTGGTTTTGCCCAGGGGAAATAAATGCTGTTGCAAAGTGACATTAAACACTGTTCCAGAGTAAAATCTGTCACTGGCCCGTCCTCATTTCTCCCTGGAAAAATCTGCACACGAACTGAGAGAAGAGGGTGAGCTCCTGAAGGCACTTCCCGGACTGGGCACCACCTCTCCATCCCTGGCTCCCTGTGGGAGTGCTGCCAGGGCACCCAGCAGGTGACAGGGGACCAGTGGCCAGTCCAGCCCCTGCCATCTCTCACAGAGGTTCCTGGAGCTGCTTTGGAGGCTTTGGGACACCTGGCACAGCTCTGCTGCCCATTCCCACCAGGATGGGCAGCAAAGCCACCACAGCCACTCGTGGTGTGGCAGCCAAAGGTCACAGCAGGAACAAAAGGGCCGGAAACCACCGCCACCCCCACTGCAGGAAACTGTCTTCAAGTATAAAAACTTTTTATTTCAGCTCCATTTCTATCCAGCTGCAGCATCCCGAGCTGCCTGGGGTTATCAGCATAAACATCAAACGTGTGGAGCCGCATTAGGCGTCAGCAGCTGCCCCAGTCACAGCAATGCCAGACTTCAGTTGCCAACCTAGTGATGATCACCAGCATCCCAGGGAATTGGATGCACAGGAAAAAAGAAAAATGAGAGAAATATGTGGATACTTAAGAAGAAAGTGCACCAGGCAATTAAAAAGAAAAGAAGAATATAAAATTTCTTCACATCAGAGGAAAAAAAAAATCATCATCCAGGCTATTCCATTCCATTAATTTTTTAGCAGTGCTACCCATTCAAGGCAAACATCAGATAGAGA
Source organism: Atrichornis clamosus (assembly GCA_013400975.1). NCBI lineage: Eukaryota > Metazoa > Chordata > Aves > Passeriformes > Menuridae > Atrichornis > Atrichornis clamosus. The sequence goes on from WBMZ01004189.1 coordinate 180,207, forward strand.
ATTTATACCTTCTAGTCTTTTGAAGCCAGCCTTCATCCAGAAAAAGAAGTGACCTGATAGCAATTTATTTGGGGTGGGAAAAAAAGGGATTCCCTCTCATACACAGCAAAGTCAGCAGCAAAACTCTACAATTATTGCAGCAACACATCTGATTTAAAAGGAACTCAGAAGCCAAGGCTTAAAACAAGCCAGTGAAGTCAAATACTTTTGCAGTGAAGGGTTCGGAGGTAGTGGGGGTTTAGGGAGCTTTTACGTATTTATTTATTCTTTTTTTCCTCCCCAGTTTGACACTGTTACATCAAAAGCTCCATCTAAACCCCAAAGAAGAGAATATCAGTATATTGTATTTTTATATACTGTTTAAATGGCAGGAGGAGATTTTTGGATCCTCCCTCAGGCAGAAGCCACTAAATCAGGCAGTTTTCCCAGGCAGAAGCCAAAAGCTTCTTCTGTCAGTGGGATGCTCTCACAAGCCCTCCTTTAATTAAGGGTTAGTCCTGATGTCCTTGCCCGTAGAGAAGGAATTTAGGTTAGAAGGACAGCTTCCTCTGTAGCCCAGCAAAGGTTTGACATCAAGCACAGCACAAATTCCCCCAGCATCCAAACCATTTCCAATGGGAATTCCCACAGCCAAGGAAGGGAGAGCAACAGCAACTCCATAAAGCCACAAGAGGTGCAAAGCAGAGCAACAACCACCCATCAAAGACATGTCCTGCTATTTCTGCACAAGTCACTTTCGTAAAGAAAAAGGGGGGGAAAAAACCCAACTGCTGCTTAAAATACATTTTGGGGGTTACATAAGGGATGTTTAAAAAACTAAAACCCTACTAATTCTTTGTTAAAAGAAAACATCCTGAACGAAGGCCCTGGGAAGAAATAAAAATAAATTCCTGCCACAATTGCACACCATTGACTCAAGCCCCCTGTGCTGAACACACACAAGGAATCTTCAGGCTGGGCTTCCCCTGCACTTCCGAGTGTTCAACTCCTCTGCCCTTAACTCTGGATCAAATAAATAAATCAAATTGAATACTGTATGCATGAGTAACTCCTGACTTCAAGTATTTATGAAAGACTATTTATTTTCATTCCCCCCGATGTGGGTCATCCGCAGTGCCAAGACACCCAGGCCCACAGCAGCAAGGACTAGCGAGGAGGAGCATCAGGAATGTTCTTTGCTACCCGGATCACTCAGAGCTGCTGGTGGGTGCCAGGTACCAGGCAGCTGAGGAGGGTCCCCGCAGCCACCGGGGCAGACAGCAGAGCCAAGCAGGAGGGACAGGGGGATCCTGGGGTGCAGCGGGAAGAGCATTCCCAGCAGGCCAGGGAGGGATCCTGCCCTCTGCCCAGCCCTGGGGGCACCTCTGCAGGGCTGTGTCCAGCTCTGGGCTCCAAGTACAGGAGGGACCTGGAGCTCCTGGAGCGGGGCCAGGGGAGGCTGCGCAGGTGAGGAAGGGCCTGGAGCCTCTCCCTGCCCAGGAAAGGCTGAGGGAGCTGGGGCTGTGCAGCCCCCAGAGCAGCCCCAGCTGGGAGGGGCCCTCACCCCTGGGTGTCCCCGTGTGCAGGGAGGGGCAGAGCAGGGCCCGGGCTCTGCTCCGGGGGGCCTGGAATGGCACCGGAGGAACTTGGTGCTCCCTGATCCCAGGAAGTTCCCCCTGGACATGAGGCAGAACTTCTTCCCTGGGCAGTGACCACACACTGGAACAGATCACCCAGAGAGGGGCTGGAGTCTCCTCACTGGGGATATTCCAGAGCCATCTGGACACACTCCTGTGCCCTGTGCTCTGGGATGGCCCTGCTGGAGCAGGGAGGTGGGACCAGGTGACCCCACTGTGGTCCCTTCCAGCCTGACCCATTCCGGGATTCTGGGATGGGGTTGGTTTGACTGCAGGTTTCTGAGATAAGTCTCCCCACAAATGTTGCCCTGCACTGAAGCATCCGCACAAGTTAGATCAGCACAATTAAAATGAGCCAGAACAATCCTATTACAGCTAGGCTGGCTAGCTTCTAAGATTGAAGAAAGGCTTAAATACATACTTAATTAGCTATTTTAAGAAAGCCCAGTAGTCTCTTTCTAGGACCAGCTTTCCAGAACTCAAGGGACCACCAGCTGCCATTCTAAAAGACAAGACGGAAGAAAAACCAAACCCATTTCATTCTGTAGAGGCCCCCTGGAGACCACGGGCACAAGGACACAGGACACACCAGTCCCCCTCGCCAGCTTTGGGGCTGTGCAAACCCACACCAGAGGCTGCCCCGAGGCCCCTGTGCCCTGGCTGGGGCTGAATGCCACACCTGGAGCAGCAGCCACGTTCCAGGGACCAGGAGAAGTGTCGCTCACTGGGGCAGATAACAAAAGCACCAGTGCAAGCAGCAGACTCCTTACTTCACTACCCAGTGTGACACTGAGCTCAGAGCCCCTGGCAGGGTCACTGCACCTGAACCGTGGGGCAGAGCATCCTGTGATGCTCACAGCCCCCTGGTTAGACACAGATTTATTTTCTTTTCCAGTGCTTTCTTTATGAGGCAGACAATTGTACGTGAAATGCTTAAATACGCTGGGCCTTCAGGTCATGAGCTGGACACTGCTTTAACACAAATACTGCAGGGTGTGCTGGGTTATATTCACATTAAAATTAAAAAACCAACTAAAGACACTACTTGAAGCAAAGTAGCAGCATATTTACTTTAGGCCTCTGGAGTGGGAGCAGGTATTGCAACCCAAGGACAGACAGGGCAGAGTAAATGGCAGCAGGACTCTGATAACAAGAAAGGGAGATGAAAACAGACCCAAAGAGCAGAACAAACCCTCAACAAATCTGAAAGGACAAATCCAGGGTCTGACAATCACTTTGACACCACTGTGATTTTGGCTACATAGATGGAGAGATCGTTATCAATGTTTGAAGTCCCTTAGAGACAACTTCTACAAGTTATTTTGTGTAACTTCTTTTCACAGAATAAGATATAACTCTACTTTGGCACGCTGTCAGGCCCTGAATTTTATAACGTTCTAAAGTTAAATGTGAATGGGAAATTTTAATCTCAGCTAGCAGAAACAGTATTTCAAACACAGAAAACACTGGCACAGGTTAGCAAAAGACAAATTGATTGAATCTCTTTCAAAAGCTTAGAAGGGTAGAAATTACCTGCTTCCACTGAGCACTATGGAGGCAATTTTACAGGAAAGCATCCTCGGAGGAGTGACACTGCCATATCTAACTGGAAAGACAGGATTTAAGGCTAGGTTAAGGTTTTTTTGCAAGCCAGAGGAACTCCATGGATACCAGTACACTCAGGCAAAGCCAGGATGTGTTTTCTGGCACCACACAGTGTGACCCCAGTGTGCAGCTTGCACTAGCAAGGAACAGCACATCCCACTGGGGCACTAAAGTCTGTGGACTCATCCAGACCTTCCACCACAATATTCCACCAAACCAAACCAGCAACAATTACCATCCTGGTCTTGAAACTTGCACTGGCACATACAAGAAATATGCTCCGCTTGATCTGGGAGTCAGATCAGGTCCCAGCACTTCTCAATTTCTTCAGAAACACACACCTTTAGTGCCTTAAAAAAGAGGCCAGCCAGCCTTGCCCAAGCTCAACATGCGGGGTCTGGGGATCTCCCTCAGGTATTCCCCACCTTCATCCCACAGGATGGGAGGGTGAGAAGAAGCAGGTGACAATTGTCAACACATCATCTTCAAACTTCATGCTGGTTAAAAGTCACCAGGCAAGAATTTAGTGGCCAAATACTGCTATGGATCAGGGAAGCAAAAAACACACACATACACACACACAACTGCCTCTCCCATATTTCTGGCATCTTCCCATCCTGCAACACTACAGAGACAAAGGAAATCCCAAAGCATCCTGCAAACAAAAGGAGAAAAGCTGGTCTTTCCCAGGGATAAGAGAAGGAGGTGCAGCACCTGCCCCTGAAGTACAGAGAGGTTCAGACACCTTCTCTTATAAAGTGTTTCACATACAGTTCCTCCCACCACATGTGAGCTCTTCCCTCTCCTGCCCATCAGAAGAGGGAATAAATTACCTCCCTGTGGACTGGGACTCAGTTGTTCACTGATTCCAGAGACCTCAAGCCCCTGCAGCAGACATTTCATGTCCTGCCATTCCCAATTCCCCACAAGGTGATTCCCATCAGGGTGCCCCTGCCTCCTCCGCAGGATTTCAGCTGGCGCAGATCCTAAGGGCTCCCAGCAAAACTGTGCTTCCACTGCTGCCAACCCTTACAGCACGCCAGAGCTTCAACCTTCTACAAAAATATTATTTCCTCTTTCTTGTCCATCCATATCCTGGTTTTTTGGGGGTTTTTTGTCTCCCACCCCAGGATGGAGCAAACAGGTCAGGCAAGACCCAGGCCCAAGAATGTCATTCCACACTTCAAGCACAAGGAGCAACCTGAAGCATAATTTCTCTTCCTCTGATCCCATATTTCAAGAAAAGTTGGGTTCTATGCAGAAAAAGTATGGATTTGCTCCTACAGCTACACCAAGCTGAGAGTTTGTTTTAAAGTACAGAGTTCAGTCCCCTTTGCTGCTGCCTCTCCTGCTCCCACTGCCGGGAGAAACGAGGCAATAGGAAAAGTGCCAACAGAAAAAAATGAACTCGTAACATGCTCCATTGGAATGGAACAATCCAAGGCAATGAGAGGGTACCTGCTACCCCAGCAAGCCCTGGTTTCATGTCTGAGCTCTGCAGAAACAGAGGGCCTGATCAAGAAACCAAACTAGAGGGGTCAGGGCCAGAAACAGCCAGAGGAGCTCAGCAATGAGGGAGCAGGAGTGCAAGGAAGTGTGCAAACTCACCTGGCCAGAGTTCCAGGTGTCCTGCTTTTCCTTCCAGCAGCAGTCTGTGCCTGTCCTGGCACACCTGCCCTACCCAGACCTGTGCAAAGCCAGGGGACACAGGAGCAGCCCCAAGCAGCCACATCCATCTGCCCCAGGAGGCTGGGTGGGACTGGACCTACAGTTTGGTTCTCTGACAGAGGCAGTAAAACCAGAGAGCCCCAGGGGGCAGATGGGGGACAGATAAAGCCTACCTGGTGCAGGGGCTGAGGGAAGGAGATGACTCCCTGCCACAAAAATGCAGACAGCTTATCTAGCAGACCCTGGGGGGTCCCTTCTGAGGGATGTTTTTTCTCCTTTTCCAGGAAGAGAAAGGAGGGGGGAGTGTCTTTTGGCACTCTTAGTTAAAAAACACAGAGCTGACCTACTCTCTGTTGGCCAAAACTACAAGAACTCTTTCCACTCCCCACCTCCAGGTGCCTCCTTGCTGTTCCCCAGCCTCTCCCACCCTTGGACAAGTCCAGAGGGAGAGGACATCAGCGCAGATTCCACACCCCAATGGGAAGAAAAGGCAAGGAAAAGGGATGACAGGTGGGATCCATCAGTTAAGTCAAGCATTTGACTTCACAGCTGCATCCAAGCACTAAACAGGTACATTCTTCTCTTTGATTGGACTCAAGGGTGCCCACACTCACAGGCTGTGTTTTAACAAGGTCTGCTGTGCTAGAAACAGGGCCCAGCTCTGCTTCTGAGAGCTTTGGGGGAATTTCTTCCCATCTCTGCGGAAGGACTATTTAATGTCCCTGCTGGTGACAGGGACCGTGGGATGGATGCACCTTTAGCAGGTTTGCCCATGACACTGAGCTGTGTGGTGGGGTCACACACCAGAGGGAAGGGATGGGGCATCCAGAGGGACCTGGATGTGCTGGAGGGGTGGGACCGTGCAAACCTCATGGTGTTCAATAAAGCCAAGTGGAAGTCCTGCACCTGGGTCGGGGCAATCCCCGGTATCGTACGGGCTGGGCAGAGAATGGCTGGGGAGCAGCCCTGGGGAGAAGGATTTGGGGGTGTGGGTGGGTGACAGGCTGGACGTGCCCCGGGCTGATCCCACACCGTGGGCAGCAGGGGAGGGGGGATTCTGCCCTGCTCAGGTGAGACCCCCCCTGCAGAGCTGCCCCCAGCCCTGGGCCAACAGCAGGAGGACGTGGAGCTGCTGGAGACAGCCCAGAGGGGGCCACGGAGCTGCTCCCAGGGCTCGCGCGCCTCTGCTCTGGAGCCAGGCTGGGAGAGCTGGGGGTGTTCCCCTGGAGAAGGGAAGGCTCCAGGGAGAGCTGAGAGCCCCTTCCAGAGCCTAAAGGGGCTCCAGGAGAGCTGGGGAGGGACTGGGGACAAGGGATGGAGGGACAGGACACAGGGAATGGCTTCCCACTGCCAGAGGACAGGAATAGATGGGATATTGGGAAGGAAGCCGTCCCTGTGAGGGAGGTGAGGCCCTGGCACAGGGTGCCCAGAGAAGCTGTGGCTGCCCCTGGATCCCTGGAAGTGTCCAAGGCCAGGTTGGAGCACCCTGGGAGAGTGGGAGGTGTCCCTGCCCATGGCAGGGGTGGCACTGGCTGGGCTGTAAGGTCCCTGCCCACCCAAACCCCTCTGGATCCCCTGCCCTGAGTGAGCAATGTCTGCAGCCTCAGAGGCAGCTCCAGTTAACCACAGGTGGCCCGGGCAAGCCGCAGTGAGCAATGCAATTCAGTGAGCAATGCAATTCGTGAGCCACTAAGCACCCCACGGTCACATGCTCCAGTGACTTCTGCAGAGGGCTGGGAACGGCCCAGAGCAGCTATGCCAGAGCTTCCGACACTAATCATCCACCCTTCACCTGAGGCACACACACACGCAGAAAAAGAAGAGAAAAAAAGCCAAACAACCAACCCCACCCCACCCACACCGTGGATCTGGCCACTAACTCAACTGCTGGCTGCTGCTCAGCACCATCCAAGCCTTCTCTCGAGCCATCACAAGCCTCACACATAACACACACTTGACAGATTACATGATGACAACACTGCCAGTTTTCAAGTTCGTATTACCCATGCAGTCCTCCCAAAAACTGGTGCAGAGTGTCAGAAATCAAGTGAGAGGCTCCCTCTGAAAAAAAAAAGCTGCTAAATACAAGCAGGCTGCAAAACTCCCCAGTGCACATTGCTGGAAGCTGGGAGAGCATTTTGGAGAAGTGTCAGGAGCACCTGCCCTGGTCTTATCCTCATCCCTAGGACAGAAGGGTCTGGCACTATGTGGTACCTTCAAATACATGAATACAGAAATACTGATGTATTTCACAGTGGAAGGAAAACCAGGATGATGTGAGAATGCCTTCACAAGCCCCCACGGGAGGAGGAGGCTGCACAAAGAGCTGCCTTGCTCACCAGGTTGAGTTCACCTCAAATCATGCCCCTGCAGGTCCCTCCAAACAAGTGGCCAAAGGAAAACTCTTCCTTCATTCTCACAGCCTTCTGAAGTCTTCCTGTGATGCAGAACGGAGCATTCCCCTGAAATCATACACTGCCAACAGACCATTTCCACATGTAGAAGAGAAGTAAAAATTTCACATCAGTTCCACGTTGAAAGCGAAACAGTTTTAATTTGGGAAACAGGGACAAAAATGTGAATTGCCAAGAAATAATTCCCCAAAGTAAAGCAAGGCACTCAGCGTCTCTCACACGTCAGCATGCCCCAGACACAACCCCTTCACAGAGGACACAGGCACATCAGGAGGGTTCCAGTGCAGTCATTACAGTTAATCCATTACTTCATCTCCTAATCACTTCTGGGCAAACACCCTTCACAGACATTTGTAAACCACAGAGTGATTTAGGCTGGGAAAGATCTCCCAAGACCATCAGGTCCAACCAATCCCCACCCTGTCACCAGCCCAGAGCACTGAATGCCACATCCAGGCAGTCCCTGGACAGCTCCAGGGATGGGGACTCCAACACCTCTCTGGACAATCCATTCCAATGTCTAATCACCCTTTCTATGAAAAAGTTCCTTCCTAAAGGACACATTCCTTTTCAAACCATCCTACTCATGAAAATTTAACCGAGAAAAGAAGTTGGGAAATGCCCAGTTAACAGCAGTTACTTCATCCAAAGCTCCAAGAAAGGGACATTCTCAGCCAAGGCCCAGGAGCTTCCCATGCTGGGGGTCCCACCAGGGACCCACCCTCCTGTCCAGCTCCTCAGGCTGGGGTTCAAGTGGTTCATGGCCCACAAGCTGCTTCAGTAACTGGACATGCAGAGCCCCCAGCAACTCCCCTCTTACTCAAGATATTCCACCTAACAGAGAGAAGAGATTTAAACAGGCAGGGAATGAGTTGAACAGCCCCGTGGGACACGGTAACTCTGTCTTGCCAGCACAGTCTGAGAGCAGACAAGGACAAGGACAGAAATTTAGGCACTCTGTGACACTTCAGTTCTGTGTCTTGCTCGGCAGGTTTAGGAAAGACCTCAAACACCGACTTTTCCTTTCGTTTATTACCAGAGGGAAGAAAATATTCCAGCATGGGAGCCCTGAAGCTAAAATTAAACCCCTGTAATTTGGGTTCAGTAGAAGTTGGTACCATTCAGATCCCAGCCACAATGACAGGTCTCCAACATTATCAACTGTCAACAATTACTACTGGCCAGGCACACAAACCAGCTTTGTTCTGCACTGGAAGCCACAAATGCAAGCAGCAGTAATTGCTACTGAAGGCAAAACACAGAAAAACCCCAGCCAATCCATGCAAAATCACTCTCCAAAGAGGAATACAGGAATGGGCACAGAACTCCTACGATCTCCACTCATATCTTTAGAGTAAAATCCAAGACTGCATACCCAGCAAAGGAAGGGGCTAGCAAGGAGAAAGGATCCTAAAAAGACACTTGTTAACTATTAGGAGTTGAATGCACATTTAATGGAACATCCTGTTCATTAGTGATGGAATTTCATCAGCAGTTTAAGGGAAAGCGACACATGAAGAGACAAAACGCAATCAATTTCTCCTGGAATTGCCACACTGAGCCTCAGCAAGCTCATCCCAACCCGTATTAAAACACAGATCAATTAATACTAATTGCTCACCTTATTTTCACTGAGGGATCTTCGCACTTCAGCAAGCCTCAATAAAAAAAAAATGAAAAAAAAAACCCAAGAAGACAAAAGGCTATTTGTAGAGAAGCAAATTACTTGCCTGGTATTTTTATATTCATTTAGCTATGCATTTAATTATGCTGGCAGGTAATTGTGTGAGCGCCAGTCTCCCTCCTCACAGCTACCCCTGAGCCAAGGGGCAGCACGAGGCCACTCTGTTGTTAGAACCCACAGAACAAACCAAGTTTGAGGAGTCACGGGGTGAAATCCCAAAGCCACTGACTTCACTGGCAGATCTGCCACGAGGCTCACACAACTGGGGTGACTTTCCCAGGAGACAGAGATGGCCAAGGCAGGAAAGGTGTTTAATTAGAAACAAGCCAGGATTTATGTTCACAGGATCCCAGGATGGCTGGGTTGGGAGGGATCTCTGGAGATCACCCACTCCAACCTCCTGCCCAGGCAGGGTCACCTGGAGCAGTGACACAGGAATTCCAGGTGGGTTTGGGATGTCTCCAGAGAGGGAGACTCCACACCCTGCCTGGGCAGCTGTTCCAGGGCTCTGCCCCCTCCATGGAAAGAAGTTCTCCCTCATGTTGGGGTGGAACTTGCTGTGTTTCAGTTCGTGGCCATTTGTACTCCTGCTGTCCCTGGGCACCACTGAACAGAGCCTGGCACCATCCCTGACACGCCTGGAGAGATTTGTATGGATTGGGATCCCCTCTCAGCCCTCCCTGCTCCAGACTGACCAGGCCCCGCTCCCACAGCCTCTCCTCATCACAGAGATGCTCCAGTTCTACTTTTCCCAAACACAACACAGACATTTTAACACCTGCCATACAGACAGCAAAGCAAACATTTGTCCTCCTCGGGTGAAGGAGTGCAACAGGTTTTAGCCCCATCAATGCTGAGCCTCCAAAGGCATCTTCCCTCCCTGCACTTCATAAATCCACACTGTACCTCACCACCACTCCCTGGGAACACGTCTGGAAAATGTTCTTGCACAGGTCCAGTGAGACATCTACAAGCAAAGCAAAACAAATACCTGTATTAAGAAAAAAATCACATATTGCTGATATTGTTTCCAAAGAGCCAACAGTTGTCCAAAATGCTCAGGAACTCGGAGCTGCACAGCCTGGATCAATCAGTGCATCCCTGGATCAATCAGTGCATCCCTACAGCATCCTGCACCCCTCATCCCAGGGACAAGTGTGTGTGAGCACCAGGCAGGCTCCAGGGATGCTTTCCCAGGGACTAAACAACAAACACAACAACTGCCTAGCCTTGACTGCTCCTGGGGATTTTTCCTGCCTCCAGGCTCAAAACCTTGAGTTCACCTGGAAGGAGACAGCCCAGGCACCAGAGGCACTGATGTTGGCAGAGATCCTTTTGGGATCCTTTGTATCTGAGCAGCCAAAGGAAGCCTTCCCTTCTCCAGGGGAACACCCCCAGCTCTCCCAGCCTGGCTCCAGAGCAGAGGGGCTCCAGCCCTGGGAGCAGCTCCGTGGCCCCCTCTGGACTCTCTCCAGCAGCTCCACGGCCTCCTGCTGTTGGCCCCAGGGCTGGGGGCAGCTCTGCAGGTGGGGTCTCACCTGAGAGGGGCAGAATCCCCCCTCCCTGCTGCCCACACTGGGGATCAGGCCAGCTCAACCTTTCTCCATTCCACCTTGGAACAAGTTAAGCATCCCTGGCTGTGCTGCTACTCCATCCCTAACAGCTCTCCATCCCCCAGAGATCAAATCCTCTGGATCAAATCCCACAGCCATCTCTTGAGAGCCTGATGATACCAGAACATGAGAAAAGTGGAAAAGTTACCTGCAGTCAGCTCACTCAGCAGGTTTTCTTTTCCTTACTGTGCTCCTGCAGATCACAGTGGAGAACAGTTTTAGAAGTGCCTCTGCAACTGCACCACACCTGCCCAGACCTCTGGGAAGGTTCATGGAGAAGAACGTGCTCCAGATGGAGGCATCCTGCAAGACCTGCAGGTAGGAATGCAGAAATGCAGGTGGGGCATGAATTTAGGCTTTCACCAAAATTCCAAACAGCACGGGAACTCCACAGGAACTCGCTGGGTGGTCAGGAAGCAGGACTCCAAAGGCTTCAGACATGCTTTCCACAGGCAGACTGAGCTGAGGAGCTGAGGCAGCCAAACAGAGCTGTGCTGGAACATGGAAGGAGATGCTTTTTGTCCAAGGCCTCCCTGGTGACCGAGGGCAGCAAGTCACAGGGCAAGTGTCACAGGGAGGAGAGCAGAGGGCCTGACTGGAGGGGCTGGAGAGGCCATTCCTCCCCAAACCATGCCAAGGGGGAAAGGCAGGCTAAGATTCGCCTTAGAAGCAGCAAAGTGTGATGGGCTGGGGTATGGGATAATTTGAAACGACAAAACCCTCCTGCTACTACAGAAATGGATGGGTCCCACAGACAGGCAGGAACTGGATCCAAGCAGGAATTGCCCTGGCTTAGCACTGCTTCTAAGGGAAGGTGGAAAGCCAGGCAGAGGAGTGAAGCCATGACAAATCCACCAGGTTACTGTAAAACATAAAAATTAAATAAAAATATAAAAAAGACAGAGATAGGGAATCAAAAAATCCAAATGTCAAGCAAAACTTTCCTAACGCCACTGGCTTCCTGCACAATTCCTCCTGCAAATGAGACAGACAAGGCACAGGCAGACATGGGATTCATGTTCTTGTAGAATAGTGCTGGTGTAGCAGGAAAAATCGTGGGCAAAGAATCCCAGCACAGCTTTCTGGCATGAGGTTTTAAATCTCTAGATAGAAGATGTTTTGAGTGAGAGATGAGAGATGTTTTCCAGCTGTGGTTTCACTCGAGCCTAGAGACATGCAGCTGCTCTCTAAAGGTAGCTCCTAAGAGCTTTTTTTTTTTTTTTTTACAACAAAGGGAGAGGAAACTCCAGTCATCTGCGAGTGCTTCTGTCAGCCAGGTTGAGCACTGACATGGAGATGCAGGATGAGACAGATCACACATCAGGGAAAAAGATTTTTTTCTTTGGGTGCTTGGTTTGTCATGAGCAGCAGGAATGGGAGAGCAGGGACTTGGCTCCTAAACCTCTCACCGCAGCACTGCCGAGGGAAGGACACTGCTGCCCTCCTGCAAGGCACACAATCAGGCAAAGCAAACGAGTTGTCAATAAACCCTTGAGGGTTCAATGAGATGTTGCTAATGGGAAGGCAAATGTACACTGTCAGAATCCCTGCCACGACAGCGACAGTTTTCAAGTTATGCTTGATGTTTCTGTGATGAAGCTATTTTCAGCTGCTTTGAATCTTCTTCAGAAAAGGCAGGCTTGGAATAAAAAAAATTAAAAAAAAAAAAAAAAGTCACGACTGTTCTGAGCTGAGATGCACACATTTAATCAGTCCAGGTGTTTAAATTATTTATCCATGAGGAGGAAAACCGCACTAATCTTAGGAACAGCGCATGTGAAGGGGAAAAACAGACACAAAGACGTGCCAAATAATGTGACGCAGTAGAGAATCCTCTCACGCACAAGGTAACTGTGCCCAAAGGTGTCCCAAGTATTTGTTATTGCGGCCTGGGCTGCAAAACTCAAAATACAGAGATTTGCTGCTACCAGAAGAAATGTTTCCGTGACGGTGAGGCAAAATTATTCTTTTCAGCGAGCACAAAGCCCTCGTCAAAAGTTGGTCCTTTCCCATATTTGAACAGGCAGAGCTTTTAAAGTGGTTTATTTCAAATCCAAAACCAGTGTTTGGGGGAAAACACAGCACTTCAGGACGTGTGCTGCCCCAAGTGAGTGCCACATCCAGTGCACTGCACCAGACCAGCCCTCCTCATCACCGACACACGGAAAATAACCTCTCCTTTCCTCTTTGATCTGAGCCTTCTCCTCCTGCCTCTCGCCTGCCAAATTCACGGGTCTCCCCAAGCTGCGCAGGAGACCTCCCAGTTGGAAGGTACATGGAGTGGGAGCAACACTCCAGCCCACTGCAGCCTTGCTCCCATGGGAACAAGCTCCGAACTAAAATCCCTTCTCAGTCTGTGCCGTATCACAGAGCTTGGGCTGAGCACAGAGAAATTAAAAAACCCCCACCTTTGCTTAAAGAGACCCAGGGAGAAGAGGTTCAAGGTATTTCAGCTCACTTCAAGCCACTGCCAGCTGCTGTTTCAATCATTTTGTTTCTATAATCTGGGCAGCACACCAAAGATCACAAGGTTTGGGGTTAAGTTTCACTTCAAACACATCTCATAGGAGAAGAATCATTCCTCCATTTTATTAAGCAAAGCCCATAGGCTGCTGACAGGGCTGTTGTGGGCAGCAGCATCAATGGAACACTATATACATGCTAAATATGTAAAAAGGACAACAATGAGCTGGGAGGCCAGTAACAGAAATAGAGAGGAAGACCCCTGAGCCATTCCCTTTGTAATTCCTTTTCCCACAAGCCAACACTTAAAGTCTCCTGGCTGAGATTCCCTGAGTAACCTAGAAAGTATTTTACAGCATCATTGGTCAAACCAACGGAGTGCCCAGCAAGGCCATTTCTAAGGGAATGACATGTTTCTTACTAGAAAAACCTTCACAGAGCAAGGAGAAGCCAACAAGGCAGAGACCTCCACTGTTTCGAAAGCAACACTGGCTCAAATTGAGTTACAATGGGAAAGCGACCTGTCGTGATGCCCAAACTCCTTGGAATTCCTGCTCAGAGAAGTGTCTGCGAGACACTGCAAGAGGGACACAGTTTCACAGGAGCAGCAGCCAAAGGACAGGGGAAAGAGAAGGAAAGGAAAAAAAATAATAGAGCAGCTTTCAGCACCAAGTGTTCCCAGGTACAGAGGATCCTGAGGCCCCTTCCTTCTTAGGATCAGTTTTCCAGCCTCGGGAAGCCTTCATTTGATGTTTGCTTTCAGCTGACACCAGCCTTTTTACACTGTTTTGCCAGACTGTACCTTTTGCCATTAGTTCTGGTTAGAGACAGAGACGAGATCACAGTGCCACAGAATATCCTGAGTTGGATCCCACAAGGATCATGGAGCCAACTCCTGGCCCTGCACAGACACCCCAACAATCCCACCCCGTGCATCCCTGGGAGCGTTGTCCAAAGGCTCCTGGAGCTCTGGCAGCCTTGGGGCCGTGCCCATTCCCTGGGGAGCCTGGTCAGTGCCCAGCACCCTCTGGGGGAGAACCTTTCCCTAAAATCCAACCTCAGCCTCCCTGGCACAGCTCCAGCCATTCCCTGGGTGCTGTCCCTGCTCACAGAGAGCTGAGGTCGGAGCTGCCCCTCTGGAGGAGCTGCAGACCCCAGTGAGATCCCTCTCAGTCTCCTCCAGGCTGAACATTCCAAGCGCCCTCAGCCACTCCTCGTGTGGCCCCTCCCTACCCTTCACCATCCTCATGCCCCTCCTTTGGACACTCTCCAACAGCTTGACATCTTTCTTATATTTTAATGCCCAAAACTGCCCCAACTGCCCCCGAGGTGGCATATTTCATTCTTTTTTTTGGTTGGGGTTTTTTTGGTGGGTTGTTTGGGCTTTTGTAATTAAAGAGCCTTATGCTACAACTCTAAGGATAATTACTTTGGGGGCTGACATTTCCCATTCCTGTTCTCATGGCAGAGGTACGTATCTGAAGAAGATCTGCTTGGTCATTCAGGGCTTTTAAGCACGTTCCCAGATATGCACAGCTGCGTTTTTAACAGTAGCTGAAATTACAGAATTTAAGAAAGGAAAATTTGATATAACGTTTCATGCTTTAGTTAACAGTCTTCCAAGACACAAAGCTGCTCCAGTTGCTCTGGAAACTGTAACTTGGACACAACCATGCAGATACATCAACCCCCTGGCTATAAATGAAACCACTTTAGCAACACTGCACATTTGTATGACAAACATTTATTAAAGCAAGCATTGCATCCCGATCCCCATAGGAAGGGCACATCCCATGGCCCTTCACAACAGTGAACAGCTCTGATTTCCTCTGAGCTGCAAGGAAATGACTGGAGAGTCAGGAGGGCGTGTGGATCTACCACTGAAATAACAACCCTGCAGGTAAGGGAGAGATGGGAAACAGGGAGGGGTACTGGAGGGATCTGCCATGGATTCAAAACAGGACGGTGCCCTCCACACCCCAAGCACAACTGGAAGCAAACGCCAGTACCAAAAGGAGGGCTTGGAAGACAAAGGAACATGGTAGCCTGGCCAGAATCTGGTGCACGCTCCTGGTCCAGGAGAAGGCACAGGGAAACTGGGAATGGAGCAAGACAACAGCCATTGGGAAAAGGAAAGTGGGAGGAGGACACTCAAAAACCGAGTCAGAGGAACGAGAGTGGGGTGTTGGCGGGGGAGGAGTGGACACAGCACAACACCAGATGCCAGACACATGGGCTTTTCAAAAAGAGGGGGAAATATTCCATACACAAACCACGGCCTGAGTGCTGGTTGCTGTGGAAACCATAACTTTGAATTCCGTGGCTAAAACCTAGCACTGCTATTTATACCATGCTCCTCACTACAGCACGAGAACTTCGCCTCAAAAGCAGAGCCCTGGTACTCACAAACATGTTTTCCACACACCCCCCCATTACACACACTGATCCCCTCAAACCAGGTTATTCCCATGTTTCTGAATGACTACACAGTATGATCACCTCTGACAGAGAAAAAACCCCACCACTGCCTTTCCTCTTCCAGGCAAGACCAGGTGAATCCCTGGACAGACACTGGGCAGGAGTCATGGGATTCTGCTTCGGCCAAGAGCACCCAGAGACACAAAAAAAGCCGTTTCCAACAGCAGTTTATCTTGTCTCCCTGAAGGCAAATTCCAGTCAGCATCACCTGAGATTAGGCAGGGCCAGATCCCAAAGTCAGTTATCATTAGAGATGACGAGCACTTGTTTGGGGACTCCAGAATATTGCCTTTTATATCCCGGAAAGCATAACTGGGTCATTAATGCAAGAATGAAAACAACAACAGAAAGGCTGCAGAATAAACCATTTTGGGGAGCATCCCTCTAACAACATGCATTTTCAAGTTGCTCTGCTGTTAGAGAAGGAAATGGCTTTTTCCTCCATGGGAATCTTGATTCTGGGGCAGCAAGTGCTCCCACAGCCGAAGTGGGAATGGGAGTGATCTGCCTGTAACCAAAGCTGAGGTGAGCCAAGTATGTCACATTCCTTTTCCACCTCCACCATTCCAAGGCCTGGAAGGGAAGAAACAGCCCCATTCATTCCTCACCCACCCCTCAATCATGTTTGCCCCCAAGCAGATGAGGTGCAGGTGTAGCACAGCCAATAACTACCACAGCCTGATGATCCCGTTCTGAGACACTTCCCAGGATCTGGGCACATATCAGTCCCCAAAATCAGTGCAGAAGGGCAAAGAAGGCAAAAGCAGAGATAGAGAACCACAACACTTGCCAAGGTCACTCACATCTTCAGAATCCCACAGGACTGTCCCATCCATAGGGGCTCATTGGGAAGCAGCAAGGACAATGGTTCCGTGCAATCCAACAGCAACACTCTGCATGTCCAAGGAAGGTTTTTCCAGGGAAAGGGCAGCCAGGGATTGCGCAGGGACAGGAGTGAGGACACAGCAGACAAGCTCCAAGAGCTGCCAAGCTGGGAAGGGTGGCAGGAAGTTGCTCTCAGTGGGATTGGTTCCTTACAGCACAGGTGAAGGAGGTTTGCCCTTGTTCAGTAATTTACATCACAGCACTGAAGTGTCATTGAAAACAACAGGAGCGTTTTATAATACAGGAAAGGGGAAAGATGCTCTAATCACAGGCACCTAAGTAATCACTCCATAGATCTCAGCCACCTCTAATTTATTCCAATACATTTTTTAATCAGAATTTCAAAATGGCTAACAAGTCACGAGTGCTCCCTACTCCCTAGCCCCAATCAGTTTCTGCTAGCCCGGTCCGGTGGATGCGCCGAAGAAAGTGGCAATGAAGGACCAATGACGAAGAACAGCACGTCCATTTCTCCCAGCGCTTCCCAATCCAATGTGGTAGCACTGGAAATACGCAACTCTATTAACGCCGCGTTTGTGCCAGCGCTTCCCATGGATCCCAGGGCTGCGAGCATCCTTTGGGAGCCCGCAACTCCTGCCAGGGCAGTGCTTCCCGTGGATCCCTGGGCTGCGAGCATCCCTCGGGAGCCCGTAACCCCAGGCTGTGCCGTGACCCTCTGCCCACGACGGGCACCCTCACCTGCCCCACACCGCTCACCTGTACGCGCCCCAAGCGCCCCGGGCCGCTCCCCCGCGGCATCCCCCGGCGGGGCACGGACCGGGCACCGGGCAGCGCCGGCCGCGGGGGTCTCGCGGGGTCCCAGAGCCCCCGGGCAGCCCCCGCGGGGGTCGGCGGTGACATTTTCATTGCAGACCCGGCGCTCCCAGAGGCTGCGGCAGGGCTGGCTCGGGACCCGCCGCCACACGCCCCCCGCGCCCCGCGGTGCGGAGCGGGGCGGCGGCGCAGCGAGGATGGAGATGCCCGCGGGGCGCCCGGCGCGGGGCGCTCCGGCGTGCGCAGGGATGCGGGAACGCGACCGCACGCGCACCCACCTGCCTGGCTCCGGGGTCGCCACCAGCGAGGGCGGTGGGTGCTCGGTGATGGGTGGCGGGCGGGCGGGCGGTGCTCGGTGGTGGCCGGTCGGTGGCGGGTGGCCGGGAGTCGCTCGCTGGCCGGGGGTCGCCGCCCGCCCCGGGAGCCGTTC